>JABASI010004236.1:0-14485 GCA_019776505.1 Tomocerus nigrus | reverse complement strand
ATAAGCAAAAAATACGAAAAATTTCCAGCGCTTCGCGCAGATTGTGTTAATTTTCACTCAATTTTGACTAAAAATCGCAAAATTTTTCGCGCTGCGCGCGAATTAGGGCTAATTAAAAGTAATGAAAAAGTGAAGCCCCCCAAATGAATTTCCTGGCTACGCCCTTGAGTACAGGGTATTAAACATGGATCTCTGCTTCGCTTGAGGTCTATTGGTGGGAAAGGTGTAATGTTCATCTTTACAACATAATAAAGAGCTTATGATGATAATGCTACTCAACGAAGATCATTAAAACATTTATATTCAATACGGCAAATAAATAACTCAAGGTTGCAATCTACATTACATTACAACTTAAGCGCTGCCTACTTACACAACTGCAGTAGATTTACAGAGATCTCCATGATATGTTTGCACATATGAATGCATTAAATAAAACCAGTCTCTAAATATAATTTCTGCCTTGCTTGACTTATTAGCTCTTCCAATAATAGACTCACATCTTAATGCCCCATTTGTAATCTCTGATCCACTTGTTATTCACCAGCAAGAATTGATGGCCAATAGATAAAATCACTTAATAATAATAATGTTATTATGTAATATTGACAACCATTTTCAATTAGTTTTTATACATGTAATTATATGATTGCAATCAATAAATTACTACTTCTATAATTAATCTTAGCTACTATAGCTAGACATAAATTACACTTGTCTACTTGTATTGAGTGACACTAAAGATAAACAAAAGTACTTGTGCAGCAATAAAATGAAATAATTAAAGGACGTCGAAATGCTTTTGTTTATGCTGAAGTAAAGATGGACATTAAAGAAAACGAATTTCAGGTTTATAGCCAACAAAACACGCATTGGTTGATTTCCTATTATTGTTAAATTAAAAGTCAATTCTCAGTCATAAAATCGTTTTTATTGTAATTTCCCAACCATTAGAAATATTTACTGCTAAAATACTAGCTGTAGCGCTTTATCAATCTGGTGTGAAAGCAATTTATTGTATCATGCGATGGTTGTTGTGAACATCATAATATTATTATTACCTACGTGTTTATTTATTGCATGAAAACACGATGCCTATTATTTCAGTACCGCGTAACAATATATACATTTTTAAATTGAATTAGGAAAATAAACAGTTCATTCTAGAAATGATATTTCAAGGATTCATCTATTTAAACCTGCCTTTACATTAATTTATTTTTATTTTGGAGATTAATCTTTACTTGTGACTATGCAGCTACAGATATTATATCCATCCCATAAGACATTAACATAACACACTCATGAAAATATGAATAATTTCTGAAATGTGTAACATCACGTGCAAAACTAACACGCAAGGATGTAGAAATGATGAACACACCTCATTCTGCATTCTAATGTGACTAAACTTGCATCTTTTAGAATCTCTGCAATGTTTCTGCTTAGTTGTAGTTGTATACAAACAAACAGATCATACATTTAGAGCATTAATGCATAAGCTCCCAAAAATTGAGATGAAGTGCAAAAGGAGTAAGCGGCGTTTGCATTTCTAAATTGTGGTGTATAGTTATATATGAAAAGTAGCAAGGCAAGGGCAGACCACCTTGTTAAATACTAAGCAAGGGATGTCGAAAAAACCTGTACTGCTCTTAGTTGTGTACTTATATTATGTGTGTAAATTTAATAGAATGTTTACTACTGAGCATTATTTTATGTTGTTTACCTACAACGTAACTTGGCTATAGATGTGTATCAGTAATTGTAATTGCAGTGTGAGGAGCAATATTGTATTAGGAACGAGTATCGTATCTCACAGTGTCAGTCTGCCAGTTGCTTGTTGCTTATAATATTCCTTAGCATCATGAATGATCCTTAGGTTGGTTGTTGCCGGTTGGGGCACTCGATCTAAGTGAATTCCGAAGCGTTAGTGAAATGCAGGTAGGTGTGTGCAGCGACATAACATAAGTATAGCTGGCCAAGTGCTATCATTTTTATAAGTAGCATGTAGTATTGTCAAGTCAAAATACAAAGTTAGTTGCCTTGCCTCGCTCATCGCTTCGCTATTGAGTGTACACAGATCTGTAGGCCATTCATTATTTAGTTAGTGGTTAGGCGAGTTACATTTTTCAGAAAGAGTTAGCATAACTCATTGGACCACATAATTAAAGCATAATGTGAGTGAACTGTTAAAATCAGATAGATAGGTCACATTTAATGAAGTCGACGCGTTTCAGAATTGCCTCTAATAGTGCAAGCGCATGTTAAGAATCCTTTCCACACAGAAGCCAGCGACAAAAGGTTTCTCCTTCCTTTGAGTCCAGAATTGTCTTAGTAGAACTTTTCAATTCATCTCCCTTCATAGTCGAAACCTAGGCTCTAAAATAATATAATCTCTCTTATCCCTAATCAAATCACATAAATTGGTCATTTTGGGATTGGCGATAGTCAGCTAGCTATGCAATAATGGAAAGTTAAAAAGCAATAAAATTAAAGGTAATTATATCTCAGCTACTACTTATTTAAATATTGCATAAATAAAAAATGGCAGCAAGTCTCAAGAGATTTAAAGCATAGTCAGAGTAACAAACAAAATGGTGTCAGCCAAGAGATAAAAGATTCGAGTCGAAGCATTAGTGATAATCATTTGTGGAGTTTTCTTTAATTGTTTGCGTACTTTGACGGGTGATGGTAAGTAGCTTTGGCAAAGTGTAAATACAGCATACATATACTGACTATAGGGGTATAATTGAGACTGGGTGCTTATAAGAAAGAATCCCTACAGGTCTAAAATCTAAAACGATTGTGGGTAGGATGTGTGTATGGGAGTAGGATATCCATTTATAAAGATATTGGACGTCGTTGTATGCAGGTGGAAAATCAGAAAATATGTCTGTGTCCTGAAAATAGCAAAATACCTGTGTGAGTCTTTATAAGAGAAGGAGTTGTTGATAATGAAGGTGTGAGCGTGGGCTATGGTATTACAGCATGACCACTGTGCATACATAAATTAACAGATACTTAGGAGCTAGAGTAGGTAGGCATATGAAGCAACAGAGAGAACTCATTTTAGCAACTAAAATAAAGGTGGAAGGAAGTTGACGTTAAAATATTCATCAGAGAACACGTTAGTATGGAAATGGAATAGAAGCCAACGCCGTGCAACGCAACTAAAGTAAAATAAAGTATGGTTTAGGATTGCATTGTAATATTAGTGAGCTAGTAATGCTTACACAATTTGAGACACAAAGATAGCTCCTTCCTCCACCACCTAATATTATTTGTAAGATAGGCTACATTACGCATTAGCACAGAAACAGATCACCGACAGCAATATGCGCCTAATACCACCACTCGCTCTTATTCCATTAGATATACTAATGTTATAAATATTGCTAAACAGCTCAACACGAACAACGGAAGTATTCCAGCTCATAGCCACTCGCTCACATTCACATACACACAGCAATTATATTTACATAGGTAGGCAAAATCCCATTTTGAATGGGGACTCTGGAGCCGAACGGCGAGCACTGCTGTATAAATGCATAAGTAATAGAGATCCTATATAAATATAATTATGCAGATGGGATATGTGCAAATGTGTACTTGTCTCGACTTGACTCTTCCATACTTCCATGCTGCCATTCCATCATTTCGTATTATTATATCTATCTATCTACCTCCACTTCCACTCCACTTGCTTATACAGACAATAATGAGACGAAGGATCCTCACACCACTCAACTCACTCACTCACAGCTTGGATGTAATCGCTTGCTTTCTGCTGTATACTTCTATTTCCATCCTAGAAATGCATACAGGTCCAATGCTAAATATTCCTCTCACAGATTTACTACATAAGACTTACATAGGTAGCAATATGCTACATCTATTCCGATAGTTCACAGTTCACATGCAACTTCCTTGTAAGATAATACCTTCATATAACAGTTATCACCTATTTTATCGGTAATCTCATATTCATTGTTTTTCCGTTTGGATATTTTGGTAGTCATATAGGGACAGAAGTTAATTAAAGTTATAAGATTGTGCCCTACATAGTAAAGGATGCTAATAAATGAGCTTATAAAGGAATTATAGACTTATAAAGAAGTTTAGCATATAGTGTTTGTGCGATACTAAGTATTGGAGAGTGCTGAGAAAAGTATTTAGCACATGGAATGTGCATAGCTAGTTAGGTACATACATAGAGTGTGCATGCATTTATGGGTTCCTCCAAAGAGCCGAGGTTGGATGCCAAAGAGCCGAGGTCTCCCTCGGCCGAGGTACCGAAGAGCCGAGGCCGAGGTTCCAAACAGCCGAGACCGAGGTGCCAAACAGCCGAGGCTTAACCCTTTCCCACCCATGTTACTACACAAAGTGTTGTACAGAGTATCCAACACTACCACTACACGACCAAAACACATTCCCTTGCATAATTACTACAAAATTAGTGCTAAATGAAATTGTTTTGCATAATTTCGACAAAATCAGCACTGATTAACATTCCTCTGCATAATTTCCACAAAATTAGTGCAAAATGAAATTGTTTTGCATAATTTCGACAAAATTAGAACTGCATAACATTCCTTTCCATAATTTCTACAAAATTAGTCCTAAATGAAATTCCTTCGCATAATTTCGACAAAATCAGCACTGATTAACATTCCCTTCTATAATTTCTACAAAATTAGTCCTAAATGAAATTCCTTCGCTACCAAAACACATTCCCTTGCATAATTACTACAAAATTAGTGGTAAATGAAATTCTTTTTGCCTAATTTCGACAAAATCAGCACTGATTAACATTCCCTTGCATAATTTCTACAAAATTGGTCCTAAATGAAATTCCTTCGCATAATTTCGACAAAATATGCACTGATTAACATTCCCCTGCATAATTTCTACAAAGTTAGTCCTAAATGAAATTCTTTCGCATAATTTTGACAAAATCAGCACTGATTAACAGTCCTTTCCATAATTCCTACAAAATTTCTCCATTACTATTTTTCGTATTCTGTTTTTCTGTAGCCTCTATCATTCCATACAGCTGCAGCTTCTTCGCAGAGGCTGAGTAGATTGAGATGTGAGGAGAGTAGTCATGTTTCATGCAGTGTATGTTCTGCTCCTCTATCCATCCATTAACGATGGTGCAGTAGATGTGCTATCCGCCTATTAGGGTTAGTTCGGTTCCCCGCTGGTGCCCAAAACTTTTTGCTCCCTTCAAACTGATTTTGTCAAAATTATGGAAAGGAATGTTAATCAGTGCTGAATTTGTCGAAATTATGCGAAGGAATTTCATTTTGCACTAATTTTGTAGTAATTATGCAAGGGAATGTGTTTTGGTCGTGTAGTGGTAGTGTTGGATACTCTGTACAACACTTTGTGTAACGTGGGTGGGAAAGGGTTAAACCTCGGCCTCGGCTGTTAGGCACCTCGAAACTCGGCTGCTTGGCACCTCGGCCTCGGCTCTTTGGAACCTCGGCCTCGGCTGTTTGGAACCCTGGCCTCGGCTCTTTGGTACCTCGGCCGAGGCTGGGCTCTTTGGAGGCACCCTTATAATTGCCTAACATTAAAATATTTTAACTCTGTATAATGTTTAGGGAGAACGGTTGCCAATAAATGAATGGAGATGCCAAAGTTATAATAACACAGGTGGGCGTTCTTTCCATACTCATTTCACTTTCAGCCCCTAGTCAGTTGCCAACTCAACTCACTTTCAGTTCTCAGTTTCTTATTGACTCAACTCACTTTTCTGTCTGTGTCGGTAGCCAACTCAACTCAACTCAAATATCTTGGTAAAAAAGTGAGTACTCTGTCCCAACTCAACTCAAAAGTGAGTTGAGTTAGCTTATCTCTGGTTACAATTATTGTCAACAGCTAATGAATATCTGCTTCTCTCAAGTAAGGAATACTCATAGCATCGTGCCCAGGTCTTATTTCAAAGCAATAATACTAAAATGATGGTGTAACCATAATGCCTATAATTTTAGCGTGCCACTGCGGTTCAAACTCGTTCCCATAAACCAATTCATCGATCTCGAGACGGAAAGAAAATTCAAAATCATGGCGGATGACGTCATGAACAGTTTTATGGATATGATGGTAACCTTGAAGGATTTCCAGAAGATCGACCATTTGAAACGACTTATTGTTCAAAAAGACCGCCGTCTGCAGACATTACTCGAAGATGCAGATAACCCTTGGACAAAAGAAATAACTGACGAGGAAATGAAGCTTCAAGAAATGTCCAAAAACATCCAAGCGAGGGCTTTCGAAGCATTTGAACAATACAAAAATGGCAAGAAAACGGAAAAAGATCTTCTGGAAATTGTCATGGATTATAAGAAAACGTTTGAAGTATCCAAAATTCTCAGTCAAACACAAAAGTTCCTTAGCAATGGGAAAAAACTATTAACTGGTGTCCAATTGAGTGATGTTGAAACAGACGCCGAAATATCGTTTTTCTCCAATGAAACCGACTTGAACGAATGGTTCAGTGGCGAGCGAAGAATCAAACTTTTGGTACATACAAATGGCGATACCCCTCATGGCGCCCTCCTTTTTCTCTACGATAATTCCTCTCATTTGAAGAAACTTGGAATCGATGTGGGTGTGGCTTACCCAAATATTTCCAAAGGATTCACAATGACATTAAAAGTAAGGGACAGGCAAAAGATATACGACATAGAAGATATTCCCTACGCTCTTCAAGTACTTGCCACTGCTGTTGGAAAAGCTGATCCTGTTTCCAATATGTTCTACACCGTTTGCGGAGCTTTGACTGGAATAAATCTTCCATTGCAGAAAGACAGCTTAAGCGATATTACAAGTCTCATAGCTACTCTGAAGGAACTGAAGAACGTTGTCATTTGTCCAAGTTATTTACAGTTAATTGAACGTCTTACCGAAAAAGATGATAAAATAAAACTGGTTCTGAGTATGGACGCATCAGATTCTGTTGTCGACTCTGTACACTTTTATCAGAGGCTTCGCAGGAAATTCGAAAACACAAATAAAGATATTGAATGGATCGTCGGGACGTTTTCTATGCAAAAATTCTACCAGGCACCACTTCTTTTTGTTTTCCACCACGGAAATTTAGTTTCCGTCTGCTTGGACAATTTGGATTTGCAAATTCTCTTAGAAAAACTAGAGGGAAAATTAAAAACAGATGCAGTCAATGATATCACTATAGAGTTACTTTCGCCGCAAGAGGTTACCAAAGGATGTTTGTACCCCAATCGATGCAATTATGGCCTCCAAGTTGCAGAAATACTGGGACAGTCTACGCGCAGCTTAGCAGATGCCAATATCAAACTTCGCTCCTTTTCCGAAGAAGGTACCCCGGAATTGCTAAAAGCAATTCAATTCAACCGCGCTGCACTATCGAATCACCCCGTTGAAATTATCTCGCAAGTGGCATCCATCTGCACTGAATTATTTACGGACTTAGCAGCAACTTTGCAAAAACATGGCTGGAATGCCACGACCAGTATGTTCACATCTGAACTTACTCGAGAAAAGTGGATGGGTTTGCTTAAATCGCTGCGAGAATTTTTTGCAAAGTACAGTCCGTTTTTTGCCAAAGTGGAATATGCTATTTCAAAACTAAAGGAAATGAGTAAAACATTCGAAAAAGAGTCCAACCCTCCAGCCAATATCGTCGTTGACCCCGAACCAATAGTCAAACTCATCAAGGAAGATTCAGAGTGCGGAGAAGAACTTAAACAGGCCCTTAGTAGCTACGACAATTGCAGTGTAGATGTATTGGTTAATGGCGTTACAACAGCCCTACAAAATTTTGCTGATAACACCGAGAAGCATTTTTCAAACCCTGAATTTTTCTATTTGCGCACTCTGATTGGTCTTGTTGACAAAATTACTGATTCCAATGAGGCTCTGTTGTCATCCGTCAATGAAGTCGCTAGAGAATTTATTGGAAAAATAAATTTTTCAAAAGATGAATATCCTGGAGTTTTGGAAAAATTGATGGACTACCTAAACCGGAAGAGTCTCTATCAAACAATCAGTCTGTTGGCAAAATGCCAATTTGAATATAAAATATTCAAAGTACATCAAACCTTCTACAATCTGCAGGCATTTTCAGAGGTTGAAGTTTCCAAACAGATTAATTCTTCATTTATCGAAAGCTTGGCCAAATCAAAATTGGAAGAGAATCAATACAGCGAATTATGGAGCAACAGGAAATTTCAATATCTAATGTTGAAAAACTTAAACGTCCCAAGTTTTGTCGAAGCAATCAAAATCTATCAATGTAAACCTAATACGATTTCTGACTTTTTGCCCAAAGAGTTCCAAGCTGCCATCAAACCATTAATGGTTGAAAATGTTTCCAACGATTTCGATTGGCAAAAGGAGTGGAAAGATGTTGATGATGTTCTTCAAGTTTTGCAGGCTATTGCTGCTAGAGAACTTATTCCAAATGATTTTCAAGATACTCTCAGGAAAAACTTAGAAAACCAGAATCTTTTCACTGCTCTAAACGATGCTAAAATCTTGTACTTCTGGAAAGAAGATGGCAAATATTTCACCGAACCATGGGATATAAACACTGTGTCTGATGCAATAAAATTGCTAATGGTTTGGATGCAGAACGAAGATGACAAAGGTATTGAGGTTTCCGAAGTAAGTTTAAAACCTTCCAGAAATGGGAATCTTCCTGAAGTTTTCACCCCAACAGATATAACTCTTGAAGGCAATTGGGAAGCTTTGGGTACAATTGAAAAAGTAATCACATACAATGAATACAGCAAGATCGGCGAGAGTTTGGAGAAACCAGCCATTGAACCAGATGAAATTTACGAAACCTTTCCAAAAGTGATACCATATGTCATTCAAAATTTACGGATGGGTAACAGCTACGTAATTCAACCGGAAAGTTTAAATTCCTTCGTTGAAGAGTCGCAAGCGAGTCGTCGACCGCGCATACAAGGCATGCGCTTTGAGTCCATAGATGGAGACACAAAGAGTCAAGCACCAACAAAGAAAACTCCTAGATTGACGCGTTCTGATTTGTTGACACTTTTACCTGGCATTACTGATGGACATGTACTGCGTGACTTATTGTCGAAACTTATTTCTGGTCAATTTGGAGCTCTTCCCCTCGTCGTTCCTATTGTTAACAATGAAGAAATGACATATCTATTCCCCAATGAACCTTCGCAAGGCTTCGGATATAAACTTCTCTACCCTATTTTGCAAAATCTTTTATTACAATGGAAAACCCAACAAGGGGCGCTGGTAAGTCATCGTCTCTTTTCCGAGCAGAAGTTTAAACTTGTCGTTGCAGTAAGATCAAGGTCCACAGGACAATACACTATTGGTAAAAGTACCATTTTGAATCAAATATTTGCCGACCCAGATACATTTAGCTCAGCAAAAGAACCGGGAGCTGAACTTGGAAGACCATTAGTTGCGGGCGGTTCCGTGGAGTTTACTTGGCTGACTCCGTCGACATGTTCACCAAAAGTATGGTCCTTCTTGGAAGAAAACCATTACAAAAACGGAAATGAAGAACTCTTACTTTTGGCCAATTTGCATGGAGATGCAAATTTGTATCCTCAAGTTGTCCGCGAGTTGGAAAAATTTGGGGCTCGATTTTTGATGTTCCTAATGCCTTGCGAATTGGAAGATATGAAGATGAGGGTTCGCGGCTTTCAGGATATGTGTGCTTCAAGCAATGAAAATATTTTCCGCTTCCTAATTGACCCTCGACCTCATTGTGCCGTTAATGTTGACCCATCGCAAATAATGAAAACTTTGGAATTAGGTCAGGATGCTATTGTAGATAAGCTACAAGCTGCCCTCCTTGAATTGTATTCTATCAAAATTAAACCCTGGAAACCCAGTCCTACCGCTGTTGAAAAACCTGTTGTCCTCGCACCTTTATTTAATTCCCCAGAATGCGACAAATTATCATCTACCATTCAAAAGAAATCCATCAGAACAATAAAAAACTGTTTGAAGTTGCAAAAGCTCGACCTAAGCCACAAAGATGACATAAATAATGCCCTGAAAAGAAATTCGGACCTAACCACCGTCCTTAACCAATTCACTTCGATATTGATGCTTCCCAAACACTATCGGCTGGGGGCGTTACTACATTTGGCGGAAATTTTAAGTTCTCTTTCCGACGACGCCACCTCAAAATTTAAGGCGCAGGTGGTCCAAATGAAATCTGTCTCCGCCCAATTGAAATTGGATGGCGATTCAAATTCAAGTCGCGCGTCAGATTTGAAGTACCAAATTGGGGAACTGAAGAAAACTGTTGAAGAAAGATCATTAAGTTTGGATGATATCTGGAGAGAATTAGCTACCGTTCTAAAATTGGGAGATACTACACAGACAGCACTGAAGGAAGATGAAGCTACGTGGCTGCCTTTAGAAATTTGCTTCAAAATGCTGAGCCACTTTGTTGATGATGGAGGTTGTATAGAATTCTATAATCACACTGGCGTAAGTGAGCCCCTGAAGACTCATTGGATGAAGAAAATCCTTAAGAGTCAATTCGATGGTCAGGAAAATGAACTGGAAAAAATAAATGACATCAACTCACTTCGAGTATTTGTTGTGAGCATAATAGGGCTTGATTCTTCCGGAAAATCCACAGTATTGAACCATCTCTTTGGAAAAAAATTCCCAGTTGGGATTGGTGGGTCAAGCAAAGGTTTAAAAATGGCCCTGGTCCGTTTAGACGAAAATTTAGTGGATGAAATGAACGCAGATGCAATTTTAATAGTAGACTCCGAAGGTATTGACCCTCAAGGAAATGCAGAAATTCAAAAACTGCAAAAGAGCTTACTAGTACTAGCGATTAGTTTGAGTAATCTTACCCTGATCAACATCCAAGGAGAATCAATGGGTAACTTGGCAAATTCATTGGAGACAGCCCTGATAAGAATTTTAAGGCTGGGAACAAAGGGGATTTCCACGGATTTCTTATTGCTTCAGCATGGAGACTCATCAAACTCTTCAGTTTCGGATGATTTCCAAACCTTAATGAGCAAATTGAAAACCGTTGAAGAAAAGGGGTTCCAAATTGGCATGAGGGCAAAGGGTTCCGAACGATTTGAAAATGTAAATCATCGATTGCGAATTTCTGAAGCGTTGCATAATATTCGGGAATATCAAAAAATAGAAAGCAGACCAGTCACCCCTGAATTTTTGGAAGATATTGGAACTCTGTACGAAAAAATTCTTAAAACCTGCAAGGAGAATGAAGCTATCAACACCTTTGAAGAATGGTACAAAAACTTTGAATCCCTTTCGCAGGAAATCACTTCCGACACTTTCCCATTGAACTTTGCAGATCTTGCAGAATTGCAAGAGCACTTGGACTTGGAGAGAAAAATTAATGACATTAAAGATGCCATTGATATTGCCTTTTGGAAGCACAGAATTACTACAGTTGTAAATATTGTAAAGGATATTAACCCCGGGAACCAAGATGATCAGCAGAAAAAAGACGCTATTTCAAACCTGGAAGCGAAATTGAAACAAATTGGGTTCAGCTGTCCAAATAGTTCTTCATCTGCAGATGGAGCTGTTCAAACAACATGTGAACACTGCCAGATGGTTGTGAAACTTCGAGAAAATCTACTAAAGGAATTACAAGGAAGTAATCACCTCTACGGAGTTCAGAAACAGCTGAAGACTTACATCCACTTGGTCAGAAACACTATTCTTAACACTGAGCTCCAAACTTTGAGAACAAAGGAAATCAAAGCAAAAGGACTGAGACTACAACGAAATGTGGCTTCAAATGATGTAAAAGTTGTTCCGTCAGGGAGATTGATAAAAGCTGAAATTGAAAAGGTCTATGCTAACTTACCGCACATCATTGCAAAACTCGACACTCAAGAGTTGCCCGTACTTACCGGTATTAAGGCCTTTGATATGCCAACTGATCAGGGCGGAATGGCTGCCAGGAAAAAGGCTCAGCTGACCTGGGAACAAGAAGATATCATTCAGGTTGGCTTTTTCAAAACTTAATTTAAATATTGTACCAAAATGGCAACAGATTGTCAATCACAATCCATATAATGTTCTCATTTCTGTTTAATTTATAATTTGAAGAATTACAGTTAAATTTTTGAATTCTACACTTTTAATAGGCTAAAATCAAAGATCTTCCTGAAGCAATGCTGCAGGAAAAATCTGCCGAAATCTATCAGATTGGCATGATAAGAGAACTTCAAACAAAACTTGCAGAAATTCTGTCGGAATTCGAATTGCAAACAAAGAAAACATTAATCCCTGAATTTTTGTGGACTACTCATTTGTATGGGGTTAAATACTTTTACACCTTCATGAGCAAGAAGCAGACTGCCTGGGACGTAAATTATAATCCATTGATGCAGCATCAGAACTTGGTGTAGAAGTGAGTGAAAGGTAAATATTTTAAGACAATAACAAATTATTTAAGGAAAAGGAAAAAGTAACGCATGCATTAAGACTTTCGCCATAGAAGCCTATAACCTCCATATAAAACTTGCTTTCGGATACAAACGTTTTATACGGAGTTTGGGCTTCAAATGGGTTTCATTTACATGGAGGATACCTATAATATCTATTTTATGCCTTAACCTTACTAAACTTTTACTGTAAAGGTTTCATTGTCAAACACTATTTCAGATTCACACAACGGGTTTCTAGCAGAGGACCGTTTGTTCGCGAACACCTTACTCTTCACAATTCATACACCATAATAATAAGGTTTAAATCAAAGCGGAAATAAACATTCTAATGTAATTGTCATCTATTATATTATTTATAAATGAGTTCATCAATCCAATGTTTGCAATAATATTCAGTAATTAAATTACCAAAGAAGCGATGTCACAGATATAATAACTCTTAAGATAATTTTCTTTTTCAATTAATATTTATTCATAAAGATAGGAATTTTACAATTTCGCTATAGAAGGCAGGTCGTCGGTCGTCGATGTATGATCTTGAAAAGGCACATCCATGAATGACGGAACCAAAATGTTTAATGTATCTGGAGGAGAAGTTTCCACTATGGCTATTCCATATTTCTTCAATTTCTCTTGTTGATCTGTGCCTGTTGATCTCTGATCAAATTTTAATGGAAAATCTCGAATAGAGGCCCCGGCTCCTGTTTGAAAAGTTGGTGGCTACCCCCGGCGTATTAACGAAACTGGCTACTATTTGAGTACCGGCCTCTACTCCAAATCATGCAAAAACGAACTCAATTGAGTTGAAGATAAGAGGGTTTTTAGTAAAATATTGTTTTAAACATTGATGAAAAAACAATTCATAGTCAAACTCCATCCGTTTATTAGCAAATAATTCCCATTTACAATAAAATTTTCACGCATGCATTAAAAGACTAGTCTTTTGAAAGACTTTTTTAATATTTGTTTTAAGTAGCAGCTGCGTATTCCGAAATATATTTTGACGCGGTATCTATTCTAATTGAAAAATTTGATAACAGACCCGACCACTAAAAGAGACCGGTTTCTACTCGACATTTTATGGTATTATGGTATTCTGGGGACAATTTGAAATTGTCCACTTTTTAGTTTTGGTCTTCGATACTCTGGGAGTAGAGAATTGCTAGTTACTGATTTTTTCTTTTATATCTAAGAATTTTTATTATGTTTTATTGGAGACCATGACTATTGTTATGATTTTATTTTATGGTTTTAAGCTGCGTCATGTATTTTTCATGGGAATTTTTAAAATTTTGCAGGTTTTACTTATTCACTACGTTTGTACAAGGTTAGAGTTACGGATAAGTTGGGAATTTGTTACCAACGACGGGGCGCTTGAAATTATCGCCTGGCCGTTCACACCAACATTTATTAAGTGTGCAATGTCCCTTCCTATTGAATTTATTTTTGCAACACTCTTTACAGCCGTGGCCATTATTGTGAGTATCTGATCCCAAATAGCACATAATATCATTATCATCCGTTATTTGGCAATCGTCGGCAGCAAAGTCGTTTTCGGTTTGAGGGGGCAGGGGCACACATTTACGACCTATGGCAGAGTATAATTTATCCAAGTCTATTTCGCATTTGAATTTTTACTAATTAATAAGTAAAAATTAATAAAACTCAAAAAGCCTTCTGTTATTATAAAACGGCTGATAAATAATCCATTATGAATGCTTCCGTGATATACCCAATTATAAATCCAATTATAATGCCAATTAGAAAGAAAATCATTAAAAGTTTTTCATAAATTGAAATCCTACGAAGAAAGCTAGCAATCTTATTGAATTAATTTCTTAAAGCACATTTATTCCATAATTCAAAAAGACAAAGGATTTCTAAACGTTTCGACATGTTTGATATTTCTATTTAATATAACTTTTCTTCTATATAGTAGGGGAAGGTGGGGTCGGTTGGCGAATTTGGCGTTCGGACAATTTTAATAAATTGCATTGACCGAAATAGGTTGATTTCAATTATTCACTGTAATAAGTACATAG
>JABASI010004235.1:0-14486 GCA_019776505.1 Tomocerus nigrus | reverse complement strand
GTGACTCGAATCAATGAAATACACCAGCAGAATGTCATTTTATTACTTTAAAAATGTCAATAAAATTCCAGACACTTTCACCAGTTTCACCTTTCATAAATGTGTCTACTTTATATAAAACGTAAATATGTAGGCATAATATTTTCTGTCTATAGATATGTTTTTAAAAGTATAAACTAGAAAAAGGCAAAAAATTCCAAATTCTACTTTATTATGGGGGCAGAAGAGATGAAGAATTTTGAGCCTTGCGTATAGTTGTCAAAGTATAAGAATATCCAAAAAATCATTATTATTTTTTACTTTCACTATGTAATAAAATTTAAATTTCCCATTGGAAAATGTGAGGGAACGATTTAAGTGGATGGAGAAATTTAAATGCGTAGATTTACTGCGTGTGTAAGATATAAAGTGGATGAGTATGTGTTGCTGTTGCAAAGTGATATATGATGTGGTATTCCGAAAGGGTTGAAAAAAGATCGCCATTAGATTGGATATAATATCAGCATCAGGTTAAAGCCCTGGTTTAGTGTGTCTATGGTAGTTTAAGGTCTGTGTGAAGTTCAACATGAAAATAAATAGATGAAACTAGGAGAGCACGAACCGCGAACAAGTTAGTTGTATTGGAAGGGAACCTTAAGAATTCCAACATACCACATGCCCCGTTTAGTGTATGGTGGATCTGTGTGGAGAGTTTCGACAGATGTAAGTACTGCTAGCATGTTTCCATCAGGCGAACTGAATTCGGATCCACAATCCAAATCCGCATCACATCACTACTCACTCGACTTCAAATCCTGCATTAGATAGCAAACGAAGGGAAAGGAAAGGCGAGGTAGCGATTTTCGTCCTGACTTTCCTTCTTTCTCTCTCTCTCTCTCTCTCTCTGTACTTTTACTATAGTCGATGTGAGAGAGAGAGAGAGGTGGCTTAGTTTACTTTTGTACATACATACATGTACATACATGTGTGTAATGTATCTATATTATAGGGGAGCGGGCAACTACTACATGTCAAACGAAAAGCTAAATCTCTGAGCCAGTGAGCTCTTGTTGGATGTGATGCGATGGATACGTACGTTTCAATCACAGTCTGAATGAGATGACATCCACTTCTCCATCTCTTTCCACCGAAGATTATTTGTCGAATAACTCGGCGTCTACTAGCTAGCTACATTCGACAATATATTTCATTTTCATACCTATTAGAAATACAATACGTGCCATTCCATTCTATACACTACACGACTACACCTTTGCGTAGTATAAATAGAATGAATGCATTTTCAGTCTCTTCTTCCTCTCCTCGCTGTACATCTCTCTATAGAGCTGGAATGTGCTACTTTACTCTCCTGAATAATAGCACATTCACATTTTATACAGTTATTACTAGAGGAAAGTGTATCCCTGCGACCTGCTCTCCAACTCTAGAGATAGATAGATATGTACATTCCATGACTTTGAATTCGATCTTCCTATTATCTAGCCGCTAAAACCCCAACAAACAAAGAAATATTTCAACTGACCATATCACTTTGGAATACCAGCATAGAATTTTGACGCAACTATTGTTTCAAAAGTCATGTATTTATTTGTACGATGCATTATTCGTACTAAATTACATAGGTAGGTAGTTAGTGCAGATATATGCCTGAAATTGAAACATAAAGCAAGATAATTGGGATAAAATCTGACATTATGTTCCCCTCACTTCGTGTCAACATGTTATTTCCCTTTGTGTGTGGCTGCATGGCTATCTTCCGGAATCGACTTAAATTCATTCAAGTACTAAATAGTAGCAAAACTATTTAGGTATTCATAAGGATATACATAGCATCAACTACTAATTCAATATCCTTATCATTACCACAGATTTGTTTTCTACGAAGATGAGCAAACAATCTACTACTGTCAATACACACACAGCTCTTTGATGTTTGCTTAAAACATTTGCAATCAGTATTATAGGTTGAGTAAATATCATTCACATATGTAATAATTGTAGGAAGATGTAACTTGAACTTTACAGATTAACTAATAATACGCTCTGAAGTTTATCTGTCTATTTGCATGAGTCAACATTCAGCAGAGACATGCAAGAGTTCAAATAAGAAAAGTTATAGCATTGCCTTGCAGGAACCAATCTGTTTAGTCTACCATTAATAAACTCCTGATTTAGCACGTATCTATGTACAAATAGCTGTATAATATTCCAAAGTGTTCTTCAAATGTGGCGTATGATGCCCAAGAACTTTCTATAGAGATACCTACTATGTTCACAATTAAAATGTTTCGAGTGAAAGCCCAAAGTTAAGCTCCCCTACATGTAAATAATGTAAATATTTGATTTTCTTTGATTTGAACTTGACTGAAACTACGATGTCCTCGCAGAGTGAGCTAGTTTAGTCAACATAGCATTCAACAGTCAGGATGAAAGATTCAGGGATGTCATATAAGTAGTACTAATGCCTATAGATCTGAATGAACTATCCTAATATACTTTAATACTACAGTCTTTGAATTTATATGAGATCCTACTTTATTTGCTTTTCTTTTCCTCAATGTTTTTGATCTGTGTATGTGTGCTGTGCATGTGTATACAATTCTCTGCATTATTTTCTTATCCATACCTGAGCACTGTGCCATTAATTCTGCAAACAGATAAAACCTAAATTTTTAACGCAATTTACCTAATTGGTGTTACAATACATTGTAACACCAAATCTCTTTACAAAACGATCTAGTCAATTAAGAAAACAAAGCTGCGCTAGTCAATAGGACGTTGTAATGAAATTAACTATTCCATACTTAACTCCATCAATAGAACTAAGCAGATGTTTAAAGATGAAACATTTGGAAAGTATTAGAAATTTTTCAGTTGCACTAAGAACGGAAAAGTTCTATAGCTGAAAATAAAGAGAATGGGATTGGACAGAAGATATAACTGCCACCAACTGCTAAGATTAGAACATCAATAAAAGAGACAGTAGAAATTTAATCGGCAGTTGGGGAACATATATTATTTAATAAGTGTGCAGGAAAGGAGTCTAAAGAAAGTATACTTTCACCCTCCTGAGAATACTCGAATGCCTGCTATTTAGGACAGCAGCAGGTGTCTTTTAGAAAGTTCTATAGCATTGTAAGGAGAATTTTCTGGAATCCTTTGAGTTTATTTGATAGCTAAAGCATGTAAATAGAAGAGAAAAAATGCGTAAGAAAATGCAATGTTATGTGCAATGTCACGAGATAGAGAAAATAATATTAAAAAATAAATACAACACGACTTTTCGATTATTGAATCACGAAAGTGTTTGTTCGTATTTCTATTTAATCTTGACATATTTTCCTAATTTTCAAGACTTACGCGTGGAGTAAGAGACGTCTGACGTTCTGCACTTTCTCCGAGGATGCGTAGGTATTAATATTCTTCTGTAATACAATGGAGTGAAACAATGAAAATGTTTTAGCCCGGGATCTCACTTCTCCAACTTACAAAATCAAACTAAACTGTTGAAACCTCTCGTTCCCTTCACAATTTAAAGATCCTGATCCTTTTGGAACAATATGTACAATACAGAGAGAGAGAGATACAAGTGTGCAATGGCTAAAGGAAGTTTTAGTACATGCATGCAATAAACAAAGAGGTTATTGTGTTAGAGCTTTCTTTTTCATCATTCCATGAGAAGACATGGCATGCTAGGCCACACTCCATCAGTAGTAGTACAAGTTGAGATGTAAGGAGCAAAGCCCTTGCTTACATACTAAATTTCCGTAACCTCAAGGGACTCACCGAATAAACTGACAAGAATAAGGGCGTGCAAAGTGCCTGAAGAAGATGTGAGCAATTTTACAAATCATTGCCCTCTATAACCCAAAAACAGATCCCCTTCCCTGCTACGAGCACAAGAAGATCCTAAAGCAAACTTGTCAGTGGATTTTGCACATTAGAGTTTACCACTATTTGATCTTGCTCGAAATACTTATATTTTATATATCCAACCCCAACCTCCAACTCCAAGTAAAAGTCTCTATACTCAATTATTTAGTGGCTATACATTCTCACACATTTTATCTAGTGTGTTACTGTTATTAGATAGCTCCATAAGAATCCTGATACAAAAACCACATCTGAAGCAGAGTTCTTTACGCAGCTTAGAGAATGTATTGACTCCGGAGCTATATCTCTTATATTTCTTGTTCTTTTAGTCTTGACACGAAATGACAGCAACACGATCCAGTCACACTCGAATTGACAGAACAGTATTACATAACACACATCCCACATCTTCTTACGTACAATTTAACTAGGCAAAAACTATTGCAATGTCAACCCCATGTAACCAAATCCATTTGATTTCAAACGATTCCATTCCCAAACTAAACAAGATTGATACCTGAACTGAAAGTTTCTTTATAGTTTTTGTTACTTTTATTTTAGGGCCTATTGACTATATAACCGTTTTCGTGCACATTCATTTTAATTTAATTATTTTGCCCGGAAATTGACATTTTATCTACAGTGCGTCATTGCGACAGCGGCATAAAAGGAAAATTGACGCCTTAGTTTAGATTACTGATTACGTACAAAAATTACCATCCCCAATTTCCCATCTATTGATTAATTATTTTTCCATTATTTAAAAAAAAATATATACTTTTTACAGTTGTCAAGATTGTACATGACGTGCACAATTTTAAACCCTTAAACATTTATAGTACATTTGCATAGAACATTTTTAAATGAAGGATTTTTACTTGAAGGATAGGAAAATGCTTGCCGAATCTTTATTTTACGGCATATACAGTTGGAACTTTTGATATTGTGTGGAAGAGAAGCTTTTATGAATTGAAACAAGGAGGTTGTAGGTTATGTATACATATGTAAAGATATCTAGTACATATGTGATTTACCTAAGAATCTGTCTCCCCCTAAATATCTGGCATACTTACTTACTAGGCATTGAAGATAGATATGGTGCTTTTTGTGCACAAAAAGAACTCAAGTCAGGAACCGATGCGGAAATCAAATAAAAGAGTCCATTTGCGTCTGACACAAAAGGGTTTTGCCAGAGAGAAAATTGCTTCTTTCCCAGATTGTAAAATCCACTACTTTCATCACTCGGTGACTTTCGTAAGCAAACCAGTCAGAGTTCTCCCACTGATTTAGCTGGCAGCAAATTGCTTCTAAATGTTTTGAAATTGTATCTCTTACACTCCCTGCTCAAAGGTTCGCTCTGCTTTTCTGCATCCAACGAAAGGTACTGTGTCAGCCCGTATGTCACATCAGAAAACTTTCCTCCCTAATTCATTTGTCACACAGAAAGCAGTGCAACAGACAAAATTGCTTTCTCCATTTAAATAGACGGAACATGGATGACGGTTTGATTTGATTACATTTTAATCTGACGCTCACTCTCATAATATGAATATGACACGGCTACTTTCATTTTTAGCTCCGAGGTGAATACACAGTTCCTATATCCAATTGCGAGAACACTTTCTGGAAAAACAGTCATCCTATATTATCATTGCTTATATCTGTATACTAGTAATTACTATGTACCATTATGTGTTTTTCACGTCTAGAACATGAAACGAACATTTTTTCCTGGATTTCCTAGCTTTAAACTACCTATTTCTAGTCTAAACACTATTTTTAACAAAGGGGAGTGGAAATTGCAAGTTTGCTTTGACAAATTCTTCCCTTTAATCTCAGACGATTTCACAAACTATTTTTAAAATACTTGAAATAAAGGAAAAGATACATTTTTAGAACTATTTGTTTACAATTTTCTGTGCTCAATCCAGGCACAACGTACAAAATATCAAACTACATTCAGAAATCGTAACATCCAGTTGAAAATTTTACATATCTAAACGTGCAATCGGGACACAAGGTAAATGGAATGAATGTGTTCGCCTATAGCAGTTTAGTATTTCATATATATAATGTATTAATTAGAATCCTGAACAGGTCATTGCATATCTCGAGGCTACAGAAGTACACATAAATTCTGGAGCAACAAACAAGAGTGCAGTTAGTGCACTGAGAGAATAATAGTCTGAAATCAAAGGCTGCCTTAGGCTTTGATTTCAGGCAGTCAGATAATGTTATTTTGTCAGTGTGAATTTTATGTATTGACTTTTAGAATAATATTCCTTTTCACACAAGAGATGAAGAGTGGGAATTGGGGAGTGCTTTGACTTATTGCACATGTATCGTAGCAGAGTCATATATGGTGTTGCAAATAATAATATGTGCTTGAGTTGAATTCAAGCAAAAGAATTTTCCTGTTCTGTCTTCGGCTGCTTGATGTGAAATATTTGCACAGGAAGTCTGACTGACTATATATGAACTGATTACAAAGAACAATTCTGCTATAGGAAAGTCAAACAACCAGAAGTACCAAAACATTTCATGCAATATCTCAACCAAACTACTATACGTTCAGTTGTACCTACTACTTGACTATTTCAGGATATGTGCCTTCCTTGTCGACGAAAATATATCCTCATAGTTAGTACTTGCAATGCAAGCGACTAGAAGTACTTGTTCTCCTTTAGTGCTTTCCTTCCATGGATCCCTGAACATACCTCAGGTATGCACCTCCTTTACAATTCTTCCACTACAGCTGTCCCACAGAAAACACGAATTCAACCGTCCAACCAATACGACGGAACTATTATACTACTCTTCTCTTTCTCTCGACAACCTCAAACATACATACTACGTTCAATGATTTCTAGTAGTATGCTGTGATATATTGATACAGCGTGACATCAATCGTCAATTATACGCCTACGGTATTCCTCTGACGAATTTCTTTCGAACGAACCATCTAAAACCATTGTTTCACTTTTACTGCAACTGTTACCAAAAAGAGATCCAGAAAAAGAAATTGGTATTTTTTAAAAGACTTTACAAAATTGGTACAGGTAATTCTCAAACTATAAACATTTTTGAGACATACTGATGTGCCGACGTAATATATAACTTGAATAGTATTGCATTTTACAAGTTCCAAAGTTCCAATACTTCCAATAATCAAAATAATAATAATATGTCAAAATTTGTAAAGATTATTTTCAAGCCACAACAAAGTCACTTATCATGAATTTTGATTTCTCAATTAAATATATCTGTTGGAAAGCTATAGGTTGGAGGTGCTTCTAGTGAAGAAATGATATTAAAATCGGTTAAGATCATTTTCAAGCCACAACAAGGAATAGGTTCTTGCTTGGTGCTTTTAATAAAGAAAATATGTAAAAATCTGTTAGGATTATTTTCAAACCACAACATAGTCACTTATCGTGAATTTTGATTTCTCAATTAAATACTTTTCGTGGACAGTAATAGGTTCTGGATGTTTAGTAATGAAAATGCGTAAAAATCTGTTATGATATTTTCAAACCACAATAAAGTCACTTATCAGGAATTTTGATTTCTCAATTAAATATTCATCAAGGATATTAATAGGTTTAGTTTAACTGAATACAGTATTATAATACATGCATAATATTAAACCTAAAGCAAAAGAGTTTCACGGTTGCCAGCATACATAGCTTTACTGAGATAAAGTGGCGTAACATGTTAAAGCTGCCCAAATATGTCAATGTCATACACACATAGCTAGACATGTCTACATCCCAATATAATCTCAACACAATGCAATGCACAAAGGGCTGGCTGTCTGCTATGTAGCAAGTGAATTATCGTGCAAAATAACACTACAAAACATAATGCAAGTACATGGTTACTTCAGTTAGTAGCAGTAGAGCAGTGTAATAGGAATTCCTTTCGGAGAGAAAAGTTACGAGTTGTACGGTGCAATCCCATTATAATATTAGTTCTATAGCATGTTGAAGGAGATAGACGATATAGGTGTTGTTATATAGGAGTACGTGTTAAGTATATGGTCGTAACGGATATAAATTAAGGATGCATTGTTAAAAAGTGAATGGAGTGTCTTTGAAGAGGATGAAAAACTAAAGAGGGGTGTATATGCTATGGAAATGCTTTTCGCGAATATGAAAGAAGGAAGATGGATGACAGATGAGAAATCCATATCGATCCTTCGTCCACGTATGCACTGTTTATAGGGCTCACATATGACATACTGCTTTACATAAATACATATTTGGCTAACTATCTGTATAGGTGCGACAGGGTAACCAAGTTATGTATTGTATGTAACATTTATACAATACCCACATCACATCTATCCCCCTGCAGGTATTATGTGGATATCTAAGGATTTCCTAGCGCAAAAAGTTAGCAAGTTCAGTGGGAAGAGGGAGAAAGTTCGGGATCCAATGCCAAGCCGATATGCAAAATATTACATTAGCTCATCTGCATAATGCAATAATGGATGAGGAAAAATATTACAATAAAAGCGTTTTTGATTCACCCAGTAGCTGCATCGCACAGATTCGCACATTTCATTTATTCCTAGTTTATATATAAACTGACAATAACTTAGCGATGTCTTTATACTCAAAGCAGGTGATTGTTTTTGAAAAATTGTTACTCGATTCTTGTGCTATAATTTCAGTTCTGCATTATAGCATTATGAAAACAATTGGGAAAAATGACAATCACAAAATGACATAAATCTTCCGAGTACCAAAATAGTTCCAAATATCAACATCTTAAGGATACCGGCTTAGATACTCACGAAAAAAATTTAATATTCAGACTTCAGACCAGACCCTAAATATTACGGGCGAGTCAAGAAGACAAAAATGTCTTGCCAAAAGGGAAAATCTGAGATTTATTTAAGGTCGATTAAATAATATTGCCTGCATAGATTTTGCAATAGCTAGGCATATTATTTAAATTAAAGATGTAGCATTATGTCATTTCGATATTTTCATAATCTGTGAGAGTCTAGTGATTTGTGAGTATGGAATTTTTTGATTTCACGTCCAGTTTTACGTTAAAAAAAGTTTCGTAAGATATGAACGAAACTATGTAATCGTTACGAAGACGGAAACATCCTTCACAATAAACAATTTTCGATAACTATATTTTTCTTATTGTCTATCCTTATGTTATCTAGCCCGAAACGAGAAGAGTATAGCCTGGAGAGTAAAGCAACTTTCATTTTTGTATAAAAGTTGACATTTTTCTGTCTATATAGAGTCTGCTATCCAATAAAGTCAACGAAATAACGGAATGTCCCGACCGACATAAAGAAAAAAAACATTTCTGCAATTCCCTTACTTTGTTGATAGGTGTATAAATACAAATACATAGGTTGGAGTATACAAACAATTGGTAAGATAAAGGTAAAGTAGATATTTGCATTGCCTTCGAAGAAAAATAAGCCACATGCAGCCTCGACTCGATTTATCTTTCTTCTCGTTTCTAACAATGTGCCACATTTCTCTAGTGGACTCTTTAGTAGACTTTTCCTCTGCATTGAGCACGTTACACATGTACACAGCGCTTTTTCTTTTCTATAATTTTATCATTGGAGTTTAGACATCCTTACCTTATGTACATACACATAGCTACAGGGAGGTACACAATAGTAGGCCGATGATAGTAGGCTACAACATATTACTATGACAGACACACAAACGACATACCTATATAATCTATGTACATTGTCAGCAAAGATGAAAATCAATAAAAAGGATCGAGTGTCTCCATCATTTATGTTACGTTATACCTTAATCCCACATCTAATCGAGTTCTATCGAACCTGTACCCTTGTTTTGAACACGATGAAACAAAAGACATCCCCGAACTAGGTCCACAGTCGAAAACATCAAAAATAACTAGTATATTTTATAAGCTCCCTATTCAAAACACTACCTACATACTACAATACCTTTCATTTCTTTGCCCTAAAACTAAAGAACTTTTGTTCTATAAAAGCTTTTTTTGCTAATTCAATCACATTTGGATACTGATACACATCAATCATGAAATTGTAAAGCAAATATTTTGAAGCGGACGCAATCTACATAATAATATTATGGTGTGTTCAATTTCAACTTACTGCTCATTTACTAACATGTACTACAACGTAAATAACTGTTTAATCGTAGTTTGATGTTATTTTCAGGAGTTATCATCACCAGTAAACATAAAAATTTTACGGAATACAATTAAATAACATGAAACATGTAGTAATGTTGAATAAGTTATGAAAGATAATACAAACAAAACAAAATGCCCGTATTTTCCTACGATAAGTCTAACAATAAATTCAAAACTGATATATATATGTACGCATATTTTGGTAATTTGACAGTGAAGGATCATTCCATTAAAACAGAATTTCTCGTAAAGTCTATTGTAGGTATTTTATTCTATGGAAAATCCTATTGAGTACATGACACTCTGCGCATAGGGCATAATGATACAAAGTATGTAGTAGAGTAGGTGGGTAGGTATAGGTAGTGATAGAATTTAACTCTCATTTGTGCTAATTGCAAGTTATAAAAGCATTCAAAGCGCATAATAGGGACAAAAGACATAGAGGCAAACCCTGTAGGTAGTAGTATACTGGATGAGTGCGTATGTATGGGAAGAAAGAACAATTTAATCAATGTTGATTCTTTCCAGTTACCTGTTGTATCCCTTTTTGGGTAAACACTAGAGCATTGTAGCTTAGACGGTTCGTATGCTGATGTAATAAATATATTATTATTCTTATAGCTAGTACTATGTGTTATGTTATGCCGACACAGTGTACAGTGAAGTAGAATAACAAAGTCGAATGTGTAATAAAAAGAAGGCTCCTCCGTAAAGAAATGCTAGTATAAAGATTACCTGACAAATATTTTCTCTCTAGCTACTACGAGTGCTTTTATGCAGCGTTATTAGAAGATCTAAAGGGAGAAAGAAATCATGGTTATTCTTTATTATTACCATAGACTGGATGTTCTCATAACCGTACGAACTCTCTATTCTTTCATTTTCACTCAAATTAGTTGTGAAGTATAAGTAGGTAGTAGTCTGCTCGTCTCTGTTCCCCAACAGATACAGCAGAACAGAGCTCTATGACGTCAGGCGCAAATTAATTTCACTTCCCCTTCCCTTGACTGTCCAAATCCTTTTTACAAAAATCGATATCCACACAGGGATTTGTAGCTACACTCTAGATACAGCGTTCACACACACACACACACACATACACACACAGCTCTCTTAGGAAGTAAGCTCCATAGATGATAGACAAGATGCAGATATTTGCACGTTACTCCAGTTTTACACACCCTTTTCTTCTACTTACCTACCAGACAAACAAAATATTATCATTGGACCTTTTTTACGGCTCTGTATAACGAGCTACGTTTTTATGACATAACTAGCAATCATCTTCCGCCCAGTTGTTATTACACTACAGTGTGCATCAATGTCTGCTTTCCATGTTTGACACAGTTAAGAAGTACATAGCGGAAAAAGTCCTTTCACTTTACTATTAGCTATCTCAATTCCCCCTATTCATACGATCATATGAATTATCTGTAGGTATCTCATAATAGTATTACCTAACAGGCATGCAGCTAGTGTTCTACCATGAAATTGTAACAAAATAAATGTACCTTACTTCCCCATTCACTGGAAACCAGATACTTACTAAGTAATTGCAAATGTCAAAGTTCCAACGATAATAAGATTATATATTTTTGCCATATAATAATCCACTTGACACGTGTCTGTAAACAAATCTCTATTATATTTGTGTTATTTCGAATCCTAGTTAGCAGAGCTATAGTCTTGATCTTGATACATAGAAGAAATAGTTTAGTGAACTAAAACATATAAGTTTTGTAAACATACAAGTTTAACATCTCGCTTTTAGCTAGCTCTAATTAGTGAACAAGAGCAATGGAAAATGGAAAATCTTATCACATAATACGTATTTCCACATTGCTCAATCATCAACTATTTCAAAGATTACAAATTATTACCTTTGAGTGTGGAGGAGGACTTTAGACTAGACTACAAGGCAATTAACAGTAGTACCTAATTAAATATGTTGTTTAAATAATGTAATGCAAGTAGGAGGTGGTAGAATTAAGAGATATTTATGTTGAGAAAATATTTCGATGTCTTTAGCGTACTGTGTACTTAATACGAATGTTACTAATAAATGTGCGATACTAATATACAGACAAACAGATATGTTTATTGAATTCATTCATTCGTGAACACTGACGAACTTTCAGTTTATTTAATATATTTTGTTGGCACTTGTACCTTTCTACATTGGGAAACGGTTCAATGGACTATTTGTTGGGTAGGTAATTAGGTCTGCGTATTCTATTAGGCAGTCACAGTAGATGACTGGTTTACCGCGTCTGTCTCTATTTATCTAATACTAATGAAGCAAATTGTTTCAGTGATATATTCAACTCTGAATTTGTTTCGCCCACGCCGAATGCAAATGTGTGTACTGTACACAACACAAGTACACATACATAATATAATATGTTGTAGGATATGTGTGTGCGGATCAGATTGAGACAAGGAGTCCGAATGAGCTCAAGAGCAATAGTATCATATAAAATTATACAAAATTGCAAGGAAACTCTCTTGGAATTCTATGTGGCCTAGGACAAGTGTATTCGTTCGGTCTGTCTGTTCATACAAAACATGTAGCATAGCATACACCTACACATATCGGGATTGTTGGCGAGTGCGTGTGTAGTACTTACAATTAGTAATATTACCTAATGGCTAATTGTTAGCAGTCATATGAGTTATAATATAAATCGGCATAATCAAATTGAATGAAAAAGTTATATAAAAATAAATAATAGCGTATATTATGTGAAGCATTTACATTATTAACTGATTATGATCACAGCATAATAAAAGTCAATTTGTCCATTATTTTCCTACGGCGCATTTCCATCAGTTTTCCAGTTTCCAATAGAGGATAATAGTGTAACATTACTCTAGAACGTTTAAAATGGCATAAATAGGTAATAATATGGCCTAAAGAAAAGTTGAGTTGCCAGAAAGTGCATAATTCAACGGAGGAGATATTAATAGGATTTCTGTGACGGTTACCTACTTGAGTAATTGTATAGAATTGGAATCAAGTTACTTGCTCACTTACTAGCGTAATAATAATAATAATAATAATAGGTATAAGTATATATGAAAATAAAGTGAAAAGGGGATTCGATTTGATGTTTCTTTGCCTGCCCAGCCGAAGAGAAAAGAGAAGAACACAATAGGGAGCAATCACATTACCCAAATGACAGAAGCAAACAACTTTCTTTCTTCGTATTGGATTGGGGCATTGCAGAGTACATATATATTCTGGTAAAGGCTCCGTCAATTTTCACTGTTTAACAATTGGAGCCAGTAAATTTTTCCTTCAGGACCCTTTTATTTTCTATTGAGATGTAGTAGAGTAGTAAGTGAGTGATTGTCTGTGTATGTTCTGCCTACTCCTCCCTCCCATCTCTTTTATTTCAGTTTTAATTTGTCTGAATAAGGATGTAGATTGAATTGCCTAAAAGCACATGACTCTATTGATAGAAAATAATAGCCGTGGACTCTACCTTTATGTTAAAAGGAAAGTGTCTATTTAATATGTCCACAGAACCCATCGTAAAAAATCAACTTCAATGTACTAGTAGCATTATCAACTGCAAATAAATAGCACATGTGCCATAATAAAGAATGGAGCACATGGGAAAGGGAAAGGAATCACCAGGAGAAAGTCTGTCTCGACTCACAGTGAATGAATGAGCTGTTTTCTCTCGTCCACCTTATTGAGTTTTCCTTCTACATACTTTTCCTAGAATTGAACAGTTCCACTATAAACATATATAGGGAAACACAAATATCTGCACATACTTACTTTGTCTACTCAGTTGATAGAATACTTAGGATTTCTTTACTTTAGTCATTGACTTAGGTTACCTTACTGACTGCTGAAGAAAAGCGAGAGTCAAACATGAGTTGACTTGATGTTGATGGCATACTATTTTCTTTTAGTTCCCCAACTACGGGAATTCTTCCAGTTCAAAGAGCGCTAATAGCAATAGCAACCAAGACTCCTAGACACTGTACAAAAAACACAACAACTGCCAATGTTTACTATCATCCACTCCTCTCTCTTAACTTACAGAGACAGATGAACACTAGAATTCTTCCAGGTCAACCATTCTTCTCTACAAGGGAATTGTAATAGGCAGTAGCACACAAGTTATTTTATCTATTCCACTAAAATGTGTCACTATCCCCAACTTCTTCTACCTCTCTATCCTATTCTCTTTTCTATATATTCTATTCCAGACATAACTGACGGAGATGTAACTGAAATCACTTTATTTCATATCTATTGTCAGACCCTCTGGCTTACTTTCACATCACAAAACACTTACAAATGTAGTCTATGTTTCGATTGCCCATTTACTAGTCTCTTTCTATACTGTACGACAAGACATCATTGTAGGTACCCTCTCAAAGTCATTTAGTAAATACTTAAAAAACAATTTATTAATATAAATATA
>JABASI010004234.1:0-14488 GCA_019776505.1 Tomocerus nigrus | reverse complement strand
AAGGCTAAACTGCAAGAATGGTGGTCCTGGGGTACCAATAGTCTGACTAGAGCTGTTTTACCCATCTCTGAACCTCAGGCTGAGACCGCTACGGAAGAGGAAGAGAATCTGGTCGACGACGATGACGCCCATGAAGTTGAGGATCCTACTGTCAGAACTTTGAAATATGTAATACTGGCATCTAAGATTTTAATATGGCTGCTACTCTTCATCGGATGTGTCGAAATAGGATTTGGTGCTGTTTATTTCATTTTGTCATCCTTGTTCTTGATTTACTATAATACACGAACTAGTGGCAAACGAAAAGGAGAAATTAGCGCCTATTCCGTCTTTAATGAAAACTGTGAATCTCTGGTTGGAACTTTAAAAGCTGAGCATTTGGAAAGCCAGTTGTTGTACCAAAATAAAAGTTAGGTTTTGAATTGACGATATATGCTTATTGCCATTCGTTATTTCGTTATCGTTATGCTAACTCCATTTAAGACTTTCACCTACCTTTTGCCAGTACCGTTATCAGAATGTTTACCAATACAAACGCAATTTTTATGTGACGAGTTAAAATTTAAAATGCAATAAGGTGGGGGAAAAGTATATATATAAAATGACAAGCCTCTCAACAACTATAATTAAATGTGTGGAGATACTTTTCGAGATGCCGATATTGTAATGGTTAACGTTATTTAAATCCATGTAATTTATTCTAAAATCACAAATAACTCTAAATTATTGTTAGACCTAATTTCTGAAAACTATAAACATTTCTAAAGCTGTACTTTTAGCAATGACTTTTTGACTGTGATTGATAATTGACTTAATTGATGATGATGAGAAAGTAAATTAAGTTCATTTGAAAATTTTGTTTATTAACATAACAAAGCATGTATAAAAAGTCCATAATAATAATATGCCATATTCTCCACAGGTTGTTCATTTAATCCACAACACATCAATTTGTCGATTTAACTACTTATTACAACGATACATATACCTGGAAGTTGGAGTACGTATATAAGATATAAAAAATGGGATTTAACGTCACATGAGAACAAGAACATTTAGTATACAATACATGCTAATACCTGTAATAACAAAGATGTTTTAACTTTGACAAAAACATCGAATATGTGTAACCAGAACGGTGCTGTGCTGGGATGAAGATGAAATGAAAAGCTGCATATTATTATGCATTATTCGTTATAAAGTCATAGTCACAATCATAATTGAGTTGAACCAAGATGAGTCAAACTGTTGCGTTGAACCAAGATGAGTCAAACTGTTGCATATTTTCATTCTTTGAAACGAATTTACCTATTAATACGTCTAAAAACAAGCAACGAAACACTTTTTTATCAATAGCTAAGTGCCAAAGCCATCGAGAATTGAGTGACCTTCCATCTGTACCACACTACCACTCGCCACTGTTTACTTATAGTTAAATAATTCCTAATTACAAAGGTATACACAGTAATTATTATTTCTTCACTTTACCAAATTCGCGCAAAAGCTGCTGTTCGTATAAACCAATTATAAAAGTGTCCATTGTTAGCACACGAATCAGCCATTCATTCCTTGTGTAAACAGCTTTAGCATGTAGAAAATCAGTTTTTACAGAGATTTTTAGTTGAAAAGTCTTATTTCGAAGATCTTGCCTTAGGCACTTTTAGACATGACTTCTTATTGCAATTATTTACAATATTCATTTCCATCGTATAAACAATAAACTGTACCGCATATCAAGATGCAATAAAGTAACAAGATAAGTCATTTGGTGATCATTGAGAAATCAGGGAAGCTGCAGCATAACTAACTGATGAATCGTTTAACGTAAAGCATTGATTGGATTGGGCATACTTGAGGAACCGAAGGTGAAGCTTTTTCTTTTCAATTTCAGGAAGACTATTAGCAGCCTGTAAATAAAAGTCAAAACATTATTGTTATTATCATTATATGATTCCTCATAGTTCAAAAAGTTTGTAATTAATTTTTAATTGTAAAGATAAAGTGCATTTAAAAATTACATTTAGTAACACTCCTATAGGGTGGCGGCCACAGATGGTATTCCCATACTTACGCAAATAATCAGTAAAAGCTTTTGGAACTAGACCTTCAATGATATCCATTCCCTGAAAACACAGTAGGAAGCATTTATAAATATGTACCTACCCTAAGCATGTTACTGTTTCATACAATTTTTTAACAATATCCAACACATAATTAAATTAAGACATCTTATTATCTTATAAAATACTAATACTATGTGATAACGCATACAGCCAGATTTTATTTTTTTTATGAATAGAAACCAGAATGTCTAAAAAATCTAAAATGTTATTAGGAAAAAACAACTTTTATGATAGTCAACAGAAAATAAAAAATATTGCTCCGAATGTACCATTCCGCGGAGTTATTTGTTACCCACATACGTCCCATTCCCAAAACGAAAAAGTACGTAGATCATACCTGTTTATCTAAATGCTGGATAGACTGGTGTATAGCCCCCTTTGATTCATCCACATAAGTGTATCGAAAACGACTCCCCCAATGGCAGAAGTCCGATGAAATTACAAACCTATCAGAACAGCAAGCTTAGTGGGTATGTTAAATACTATTTTCATACTGTTGTTTTCACAATACTTACTGTTTCCATCAAATTATAATATTGATTACGTATATGTAATGAAAACGTGAATAGGTCTTACAGATTGCTAGGATCAGCAAGGTATGGGGATAAAATGGATCCATATAAAGCTTCTTTTTCTGGAGACAATGACCCCACCATTATTGGTACAATGGTAAAATTATCTTTGCGACTGTAAATAGATTTATTTCAAATTAAAAGATGTGAGCGTGAACGTTCAATATATTCGATTATTTATTGAGAATAATAAGAAAGGAGTATACAGAATCACAAATCGGAACACTTACTCTTCCATAACTTTAGCTACATAAGGCAGGGTCATTTCTAAAGAGTGTTCGTCTTCATCCACACTTAGATTCATCCTCTCAAACGAGCCAGTTTTCTCCAATTCAGAATAAATTTTCTGATCAATAGTTAGATCATAAAAGGGGGTTTGGTACTTAGCAGCAGAAGAAATTGCACAACCTGAGAGTCGCACATGGTGAGACGGCCCCAATATGAACACTCGCTGGACAACATTAGGGCTTACCTGCAACAATTAAAAAATGTTGGTTTTATCTGTAGTTATGCTTTTACACTTTTACCATATCGTCAAATGATAGTTCAACCATTCATGCATATAAAGAGAAATCAAATATTTATCAAAAAAAGTAAAACAAACATATAGAAGAAACTTACTTGGCGATATGCAAAAGCCGCACACTCACCACAGTAAACGTAACCTGCATGGCTGCAGCAATACATCATGTTATAAAAAGTGAGATATTATTAAAATTAGTTTGATTAAATTATTTATTGTCAGACTTTTATTAAACTTACGGAACAATGATTGCACGAGCTGGTCCATGATTCAGTTCAGCTTTGCTTAGCCAACCTTCCAACTGCCTGTTTAGCTCTTTGGCTGCCAAATAAAACGTTTTGTTTTTATGATATGAATTAATTAATAACAATATTATGAAGAAATTACAAGGGATTCTTCTTTACGCACAACCCTGAACCTTGCTAGTTGCAACCTGCAGTTTTGCAAGTTGAGTTGCATGTTCCATACAACACAACATGCAACTCACAAAGCAAATGGCAAAAGGTAAAGGTTTTTTCAAGGGAATCGAATTAAATCATGAGTATGAGGTTATTAATATTAAACAATAACCAGCTGTTTAAAAAATGACCCAAATATTTTTGACTAGAGAAATTGGTCAGCAGTCAAGTCAGTAGCATAGAGAGGGCTTTTTCTCGGATTGTGAATTTAGTTTTCTAACGACTGAAATAGGGATCCAAATAAATTAATATCTTGGTATACATACACAATATCAAAAACACACCTGATTCGCAGTACCAACTGCCTGCATGCGATGCTTTTCGAATTTTGGACATTTTCCTTTTGAAAAATAGCTTTCGTAAGACGGAAATTTTGTATTCCTGATGGTTCTTCACCTACCTGAAAAATAAAAACTTATATACTTCTAGAGAATCCGTTGTGTAAATAAGAATGAAGTGAAAGTTGAAAAAAGTACTTGTTTTTACAACAATAAAAAATATAGTGAATAAAATAAATGTTTAATACCTTATTTATATCTTATAATTTTGAACTTTACACCGTAGAATTTAGAATTACACGAGAATTTTATTTCCTCAGCAGTAAACAAAATCAGTGCTGACTGAGATGACTAGTTTAGAGGTGAGTTTAGTTAAGAGTGATGGCTTGGTTTATTCGCCCTCCTATCGCCCTCCCACACTAGACGTAAACAACTAAGAGATGAGAGATCAACTGACATTGACATTACAGTAGTACTAAAAGCGTCATGTCTGCACTCTGCCTGCACCTTCAATGATATAGAACAATCAAAGTTTGAGTCTAAAGCGGGACTATTTCGTCAACATCTGTTTTCGCCAGGGTGCTGCATTTGTATATTTGATAATATACCACCGATGAAATTCGTTTTGTCATTCCATCCACATGGATTAAATTGGACAAAGTTGACCTTGACTAAACAGGCGAATATGCTAAAATACACAAGATAAACAGTAATAAACAAAATAAATAAAAATAAATAAACTTGCAAAAACAGTAAGCTCTCAAACTTATGACTTAATACTGAATACAATACACAAACCCTGACTCTCCCTGATCCCGGGGTTGCACCAGGAACGGCCAAAGTTTTACGGTTACCCGTAAATCGTAATGCCCGCCAACCCCGAAAAACTGAATTAGGGTCCTAAAAGATGTGCCATGTTTCGGAAGCCCCCAAGAACCCCATCACGTTAATTTCATGTAATTAGGCCTCAAAAGTTGATAGTGGGCGGTTAAGAAATTATATATATTCTACTTTTTGAACCTTTCTTTTATAAAAATCATACCTAGGCAGAGTTTTAATTAACTGTAGTAAGTAAAAAGATCCTATTTCGAGCAACCCCTCCGTTTCGTTCCACCGGAACCCTGGTTTTCGCACACTACAATGTAACGCAGACCAATCACATGATGTTTACAATATTTATCTGCACTCTGATTTAGCACTCAAATAACCATCTTCGAATTGCTATCTTGTTGTGTTAATTTCCGCATACTTTTAATTGGCTGACATAAAATAGACATATAATTTCGGTAGTTTTGTAATTTAAATAGTGGGAGGTGCGAAGGGAAAGAATTGTGTATAATATAGGTCATTATGTTATCATTAGCACCTACTTTTTAAGAATTATGTAGAGCTGAGCATAAAGGCTTTGCAGGTAACATATCCCTTTTCTTTCCCCTTGCAACAGATATTTATATTATTATTATATAATATGTATATTTTAATCCAGTATGATGATGTGATAGTGATACATCATACCTGTGCTGTATGTATATAGTATCTATACATGAAAATTGAACTTTTAATGTAAAAATGCTAATTAGGTGATAACATTTAATGTGACATCACTCTTTTAGATACCTATATGTTCAAGCTAAATAAGTGGGTGGAGCTGTTTAAAAGGGAGAACAGGTCAGAGGCAGAAGAACATATCTAGAAGGTTTTAGCCAATTTATGGTTTAGCTTATACCAGCAAGTGTAGCAACAAAATTGAGAACGAAAAAAGTTCCTCTAGCCATTCCCCAGCAGCAACTCAAGTAAGTAAAAGTAAAACCTTCTACCTAATAAACCTCTACCTAATTAGCTGCCCATGTATCTATAATTATAATATAGAAACTGTTCTAAATCGCAGTTGATTGCAGCCAATAATCGGCCTAGTAGGTGATCGAACTGATCGAAACATAGTTGTTTGAGCCAGTAGTTGTCATTTCTTGTTCTTCATCCTGAGATGATTGATGACAGCACTACATGAATGATTTTTTTCCTTATGTGCGTTCGGCCTACATACTACTATGAAAAATGGTTAGTCTAGCAAATGTAAGTTGCACTGAACCCCCTAAGTCACTTGTGTGTGTTGCACTTATTTTGAATTACTTCTGCATACAACTTTAAATTGTTTTTATACGTTTTTAGAAGTCCAGGTCATTTTCTATCGACGAAGATGAAATAGGACAAGATGATGAAAGAGAAAGTGTTGAAAGACAGAGTATGAGTCAAAACCGTGGACAAGCACCCCACGATGATGACTTGGATGTTCTAATTAAATCTGATTCCAGTCATAATGAAAACAAACTTACTTTTAAGCCCGTCGACACACTTGCAACATGCATCCTGATGATTCTAATTGCAGTAAGTTTTGCTAATTTCACTTTCGAATGCTATATAATACCGAATACCGACTATTGACTAATTTTATTTGCGTACTGCTTTGTCCATCCTGCCTGGAACCCTTGCAAGCGATTCTAAATTATTGAGAAAGTCTTGTTCAAAAATATATTACTATATTATATGATAGTGGCAGTGGCTTTTTTGATTAATAATTAACCAAGCAGTACATATAATGAGAAGAAAAGCATCCAACATAAAAAATGCGTCGCCTAAAAATAAGAAGATAGAAGTACATATAATGCGGATACTTTTTAGTTTGAACAATTAGTGATTTCTGCTGTTAAAATGCAAATAAAGCTCTGGGAGAAGTAACCACATACCATCGAGTAGTAGTGGATGTGTTTGTATTATATATGTATGTACATAGATGTAATTGTAGATGCCCCGGAGAAAGTAGTTTTCTTTTTCAACACAGTAATACCGTATAAAACTTTCACTGGAGAGAAAATAATGTGCGCTTCATTAATACTGTATAACACAGAACAGCTCTAGCCTACACCTATGTTTACTATGTCGATAATTTATCATAAGTTAAGAACTATGGAAGGTAATGGCAACTAAACAGCCAACGTTTCTACAGATTGGCAAGTTTATTGTATCCGTGGTGGTTCCACTAAAATGTCCTGACGATGACTGTTCACTGAAACCACTATCTGTGCTTTTGTACGTACATGCGCTATCCTGGGGAATATATTTGGTAAGCATTTTACACAAATGATAATGATAATGACTTTTTACGCATTAAAATGCTGTAAAATACATTCAGTAATGTTACAATTTACACCACTTAATTAATACTTTTATCTCAGATTTGTGATCAACACATCCAATATCAGCACATGCGAGTAAGACATAGAGGATATTTGGAGTTTTATTTACAATTAAGAGACCTAAGTCAACTACCTTTTAGAATCGTGTCTACATGTAAGTCTTATCAGTATAAATGCCTATAATTTTACCATTACGTTTGTTAGCTACGTATTATGTTTCATATCATGAATTTCTTTCATTGTTATTAGTATTTTTATCTCAGTTGCCAACTGTGAATTACCTTACATCGTACCTAGTTTGAAAATGAAAGCACCCTATTTAATGTTTACCCTGCCACTGTAGTAGATATAAACTGTTATGTTACTGGTTTCTTAGGGAGTACCCTGCTACTTGTGGTATCCATTGTACTTCACGATCACTGTCGATCTGATAATTCATGTGGCAAAAACGTTCAGTTAACTAAAGCTGAATATATTACAATTTGCTTTGGAGCGGAGACTCTCGTGCTAGTAATTATTTTGTTTTACTACGGATGTAAGTAAATGATCAACACTAATAACCTTTAACGTATAGTATAATAATTTAACATGATTTAACGAACGCACTGAACTTACAGTACACAAATATTATTTTCAGTTAGAATTAGAAGGTTTAATGTGACCAGAGCTCCACCGGATGTTTTACGCGAAGATCTGATGACTAGCATCTCAGAAATTGGTCCTAAGAGGTAATTTACTAGAAAACATGCTTCTCTCTATTCAAAGATTATTTTTTGCACTCTTTTAACTATTAGATTTATTAATTTCTACAGCCTTGGTAATGTGGAAGAGATTTTTGAACGTCAAGCAGATATGATTCGATACTACAAAGACCACAATGCGATGTTGCAACGAAAAGTCTTAGAGCTGAATCATCAACTGTCTGGACGAGCGCCAAATATGTCATAAAGTCATTTATATAATATATGGATATACAATATTTACAGGATTTTACGATTTCTAGATGTAACTTAGATTTTAGCAACCTTTATCGTTTTATCATTACTACAGGTTAACTACAGTGAGACTGAATGTTTTCACACCAATTGTAATAGCTGATATTTCTATACTCTTTTATTGAGACCAATCGTTACTGTTCACATTAAATGATCATGAAAATCTAGCATTGAAAGTTTTGTTTGGGAGGTCAGATTAATATGGTTCTATCCATACACGTCCTATTCATAAATCTATTCAAATTGATTTGGTTTTACTCGGAAACCATCTTTGGATCATTGCCTTCCTGGTAATGATTTTACGAACGACTTCACAGAAGGCTTTAATTTACATTAAGTAACTTTTTCACTGCTCTGACTATATCTTGTGGTTGCGGTAGGGAAGCAGCTTCTAAAGATTTGGCATATGGCATTGGAATATCCGCCCCACTGACTCGTAGTACAGGAGCATCCAACATGAAAAATGCGTTGCCTAAAAATAATTAATTTTTCAGTAACATTCATCGTAAGCATATAAAGAGATTACAAAAGAGAGTCAGGAAATAATAGTACAGTTTCTATTTGATATTAGTGGCTCAAATGTATATAACAATAAAAGTATCCTTTGGAACAAGGTTATATGGAATAGAGAAAGCAAATATAGGAGCACTTACTTTCACTGACGCGTGCTGAGATTTCTGCTCCAATGCCAAATTGTGGCCAACCTTGTTCTACAGTAACTAGATGGTGAGTTTTAGACAAACTATTTATAACGGTATCCATGTCTGAAAGATAAGCACGACATCACGAATCAAATCATGAGAAATTCTCGGTAATTCCAACTGTGCACAATGACAAGCAATCAAATCCGAATTGGAGATGATGACCCGTGGGATTTTTACTTACCTAAAGGTCGTATAGATCGCAAGTTTATGATTTCAACGTCTATTCCACTTCCAGATAATTCTTTGCCAGCCTCAAGGCAAAGTTGAACTCCTCTAGAGTGACTCACCAGTGTGACATGACTACCTGTCAATCCATATCAATCACATTAAAGCAGAACACAAAAAAATGAAACCAAGACGCTTGGGCTGAATAATAATTTATCCGTAAGATACCAGACAGCACAGTCTGAAAGAACTATTCAGAATTCAAGCCATGGCCGAAAAATTGGAGAAAGCCTTATAAACTACACTATATGGCATAGCATAGAAGATGATGGCAGTGATTGGAACACATCTAGTCCGTATACAACCATCCACTGTTGACTGTAGCATTTGAACAGCCAACTTATCCAATGATACTCGTCTTTCGAAAAAATGAGTGAGCTATGATGGTTGAAAGGGATTAGAGTAGAGCCCCATCACGTCCACCACCTAAGTGGCACGGCAATAATAAAACTACGGTCCAACAGATATGGATGGATGATAGCTTTCTCCTCCCTGAAATAGTAAGTAAGTCACACTTGCCTGGCTTTTCGATTTTAGCTTTTCCTATGGGAACTACAAAATCTTTGGACAGGGCTTCGTCAGGCATTTCAAATTGGAGACCATAGAGGATTTCATTCTCCAGGAATACAACAGGGTCCGGGTCTCGTATGGCAGCCTTCAGTAATCCCCTTGCATCTTCTGCAGTGTACGGAGAAAGAACCTGCACACAAAAATCCACAAACGTATTACGCTTCATGTGAGCTCAAATACCATTTCTCAACCAACTGTCTCTTCGTCTCACAAGACAAGAATCTCTACTTAAGAAGCCTATAATATTATTACACTTAGTTTTAGTACCTACACACGCTACATAACATAGAAGAGCTCTTTTCTTTCTTGACATGCAACTATCTTTTGTCCTTTTATAGATCATTAACTAAATTAACTTTTCTTATATAATGATCCCTTTAATTTTTATGCTCATCTCAATAAGAGCACTAAGCTTTACTGAAAGAGAAATCATTAGAACTTGAATTAGAATTACAATGGAAGATCAGTGACATTGACTTTGAAAAACATTTATGGTTGGGTAGCGAGGAGCGACTCTATTTATACGCGAGAGTGTAGTTCATCTTCATACAAATACATTAATATAGGGTATAGTATAGTCTACCAAGTAAAAAATACATATTAATAACACACATAAGTCACACTACCTTTAATCCAGGACAATGTCCATACCAAGCTGCAAATTATGCTCATCTCAATAAGAGCACTAAGCTTTACTGAAAGAGAAATCATTAGAACTTGAATTAGAATTACAATGGAAGATCAGTGACATTGACTTTGAAAAACATTTATGGTTGGGTAGCACTCTATTTATATGCGAGAGCGTAGTTCATCTTCATACAAATACATTAATATAGGGTATAGTATATAGTCTACCAAGTAAAAAATACATATTAATAACACACATAAGTCACACTACCTTTAATCCAGGACAATGTCCATACCAAGCTGCAAAACATTGAGAATGTTGTGCGGCTACTCCTTGCTGCGGCTCCATTAGGTCCACGGAACACTATAGGTACATTTACCTAGAATAAAATTGATTTAAAATATAATAAATGAATTCTAATTATCAAGTTCAGCACATTTCGCATTTGCATTTACATGTGAATTTCAAGGACAGGCTCACACACGGATTATAAATCAGGGAAACGGGAAATAGTAAGCACAGTTTTATTTAGATCTGAAGAGCATTAATAGGCTTTTATGATAAAAGTAAAATCAAACAGTTAAAGGTAACTTTTAATATTAAATAGGTATACAGTAATAAATATACTTTCTCATACAATACACGAAGATGAAAATGATGAAAATAAGATTGTGTGAGAAGTGATATGCATACAACCAAGTAATATGAACTTCAAAAAATGTTAAATATGCGTTCGGTTTGGGAAGCCTCTATTTTTAGTATTCAGTTAGCATCATAATGTCAAGCAAGATTTAAACAGTAGATGATTATAAATATCAGCATATATATCACTAGTCACTAATACTGATTACTGATTGCTTGATTAACATACCTAAAAAGGTACAAATGACACATTACATAACAAGACGAAACTATTTTTAGTGCTCTACATCCTCATAAAGCATAAAACGGTGATGTAAGCATGAGCAGTGGCTAAAATAACAGGGGGAGCTGGGGGAGGGGACCATATAATGACGGCCTGTTATATGGATGTATGTATTTTAAGAGAATGGGTTGACTTCTATCTCACTCAGGGTGAGCTGTTTAGTCAATATCATTGTGAATTCTGCTTTAAGCTTAGGTTGAAGGTGCATTTACCTTCGAGAAAACAAGAATGAGTAATAAAATATCTTCTATTCTAGGTATATTTTGTAGGACATGAATGAAATTGGAATGTTGAACTCAAGTTGCTACTTATAAGTTGAATTTGGGAGCTAAAATGCAAGAAGTATGCAGTCAAGTGGCACAGTGGCAGGAAGGTAGTGCTATAATAGTACTAGTGGGAGTATAATGATCGATTAGATCGAGGTTGACGATAAGCGAACTCGACATAATCCCACGAGCACATATTATGCTCACCTATTAAACAATATGAAGAAGGAAACAAAAGAGCCGAAATATTGGACCTTGGAACTTGAACAGTAGAACAGTATTACTCCAAGAAAGAGCCAGAGCCCAAGAGCCCAACCCAACCCTATATTACAGTTAATGGGTACTCTAACTCTACTACTGTTAGCTGTATATGCTAGATGTTTAATTGTTTGCACAATCTTAGACAAAATACATAATGCAATAAGAAGGCAAGAAACGTACCTCGCCTGCTGACATATAAAACGTTTTAGCTGCTGAGTTGATGACTTGATCGATGGCTTGCATGGAGAAGTTGAAAGTCATGAACTCACAAATCGGCCTCAAACCTCCCTATAAATAAATATACAAACATATAAAAAATAATAATAACATCATGCCTTTTGCCCACTTCCTTTTCATAATATGTTTATATCTCAAATAGAATTTATAAGCTAAAACTTGACCGACTCTGTAACAGTTATTGATAGTTATACACGTAATAAAAAAAAGACGAAATACTACACGCTATGGTTATGGTATAAAAAGATAGACTTTAAGACTTAACTGATACTCGAATGCTAGATGGCCCTCAAATTATTAACTTTTTTCCCATTAACTTGGTGTAACTGTAAAGTGTGTAGATATAGATTTAGTGAACAAAAATATGACAATACTCGCAATACATTATCTATACTCCTGGTACTATTGAATAAACTAATTAAACTCATTCATAATACAAATTCAGGTTTCTTTCAGTCTGTTTTTTAAAGTTATAAGAAATCTGTGTTTTGCAATATTATATATTATTAATGGAAACACGACGACATACTGATTAGTACTGAGTCCGAGTCCTGCGCCTGAAATACCCTTATTAATTAATGACGTGTCATATACATAGATACAGAGACTGCTCTCAACACTTTACGATGATAGCCTAGCAGATTATAACAGTTATATTTATGACAACAATAAAAACATACCATAGCAGCTCCCACAGCTATTCCGGCGAATCCCATTTCAGTAATAGGGGTATCAATAACACGTTTATCCCCGTATTTCTTCCAGAGACCTCGGGATACCTTAGGAAAGAAAGGAAAACGGGTTGTTTTACAGATAGTTATTAAACTAAATGTAACATATTAGGCTAACAACACTGTTGTGATCATCCGAACTGCAACTGGAGAGCCTATTTTAATGTGGACTTTAAAATTAAAAATAATTTACATATCGGTTTTAGGTAATACAGTTAGTCTTCATAGGTAATTAAAAATAACAATTTATTCAATGCGTGCATGCATATACCAAAAAAATCTTCGAAAAACGTTTTCGCAGCTTAAAAATATAAAGTTTAAATAATTTAGCTTTAGCTTCTGTGTAAACTGGGGAATTACCGATACAAGAACACATGTTACTAATATCCATAAATACAGTAAATGTAAAATAATCGATACTATGATATTTTATTATATCATTCACTGACCTTGTACGCTCCATCGTATTGTGCAACCTACAATTTCATTTTAAAAAATTAAATAGAAAATAGAAGTCAGCCATATTACATAGAAAATTAATATAATGAGTGATATCTTTTCACAGCAATCACCTCTTCTCCAAGAATGAATACTCGTTCATCTCTTTCCATTTCTTCATCAATTGCAGAATTAAGAGCATCTCGAACTGTCATCTAAATACAAAGTTAAATGCAAAGCACTTAACTATACTATACTATTATACTATTAATTGTCCTGTTACTAATTTTTTATTTTCAATATTCAATACATCACAATGTCAGAAGGATGCATTTGTTTGCAAGTTTGACTTTATACCTGTTTCGCTCTAGAGGCAGCCGTAACTGAGAAATTTCTTCTTAACGCTTGCCGACAAAACCACTGAAATTAATATTTGAATGAAACAAATACATTTTTAATGCAGTTGAAGACAAAAGAATACCAGCTTGGATTTCATATATAGGTACATTGTGTAGAATTGACAATAGATGATAGACACCAAACACCAAATCACATTTTACCTGAAACCGGTTACCATTGCTTAAAGCCATTACTGCAGCAAAACAGCTGTTACTAGACCAAAAAATTCGGACACCCAGAGAGCCCGATCCACAAGAAAATCCTTTTGTGGCAGCAGCCTACCTACTTGTAAAATTAATCAATGGAGAATAAGAATACAATTCAAACATTTAAAAATTGTTTATGATGACTGATTTGTTAGGCGTAAAAGTTTTAAATACGGAAACTGCTTTCACCTGTTTTGATTTTGGACCTTGGTCGCTGATCTGGTGATGATTCTGGAGTCTGGAGGTGGAACCTTACGAAGAGTCGAGTTGATCGGTCGAGTCTGCAAAGTTATACAACCTAAAATTGTGTGCTATTTCGATTTCTGGAAATGGCAATATCACACATCATAGGTTGGTCCAGCTGTTTGAATACCTGTAAAATTCCGCCACCGAAAGAAGGGGAATGAAGTTTCGCAATAGTTAGATTGCAGTTGCATATTTAAATTGCAACCCTTTCTGGTAAACTTGCATCGTTCGGTGTTCAACGCGCATCGGTGCGGTAAAAATGGGTGAAATCAGTGAAAACACAATTTATTCCGAATTGCAGGAGGGCGCTTGCATTGTTGACGGAGTAAAACTGAACAAATCAAGAAGAAAGCAAAATACCTAACATTATGATGTAGTTATCCTATCTTCGGTACTATTGATGATTGATCTTTGTTTATGCTCCCCAAGTCCTCACATGATGCATTACTATAACACAGTTGCATATTGCATAGTATATGCATGGGTAATTCCATCACTTACACATCCAA
>JABASI010004233.1:0-14488 GCA_019776505.1 Tomocerus nigrus | reverse complement strand
GCAGCGGAATTTTAGTTTTTTTCCCGCAAGGGAAATTTTGCCTTAGAAACTGCAGTTCACTCACGAAGTGAGTACTAGGCTTTAGAGTGAATGTGTACCGTGTACCAGCACACAGCTAAAACCTGTGCTAGTACAAAATACAACGCAAATACGCGGTGTGCTGTACAGTACAATACATTTGATTCCCAGAACTGGAAAGCGCCGACGGAGACGCAACTCAAAATAATAGTTTTCGTACAAACAAAATTACGAGTGTTGCTTTTCTCAAATTGTCGAAGCTTCCAGTGCAGTGTTAAATTGTTAATACTATACAAATACAATACATTCAAAAATCAAGTTCAGCATTCAACATCTATTGAAAGTGGAACCACGATTTCTCCCTCGTCATAACTGATAACTGGAAATTATTCAACCAACACAGTCAGTTAAACCAGTTAAACGATTGAATGAAGATTATTTTGGATTCTGGACTGGACATTGGACAGAATTCAGAATTGCCAGTTATTATAATTTGAAAATCAGGGAAGACGAAATTTTCATTTTTTGTTGGTGAGTTTGTGGTTTGGCATTATCAAATTACTTTTCACTTTCAACTTATTGTCAGTTATTGGATTGTTGCAAAGTTTACGGAGGCAACACTTTTTTGGACATATAGAAATATTTCTCGGAGGCAACTTTTTTGAACATGTGACATGGAAATATTTCTCGGAGGCCACATTTTTGAACATGGAAATATTTCTCGGAGGCAAAATTTTTGAACATGGAAATATTTCTCGGAGGCAACATTTCACATTTTATTTAATTTTCTCCGATGTCCGAGGAACCTCTTATTACCTCCGAGAAATATTTCTATGTTCCAAAAAATGTTGCCTCCGAGAAACATTATATTATGTTCTAAGTCCAAAATCAAAAATTCTGAAAATTCAATATATGGACAAATAAAAACTTTTATTTCTCAACATACTTTTCTGACTTCTATTCTAGGTACCTATATAATAATTAATTAATTAACGCCAACGGTACCTCAGTGTCAGTGATACACAAAAATCATTTTTCTCAGCCCCCGGGGGAGCCAGGAAGTTAAAATATTTTTTATGACGTAAGCATTTCCTGTCCTGAAGGCGAGCTGTGGGCTTTCCCCAAAAAAGTGTCTACAAGCTTAAAAAATTGTTTTTTTTAGTTTGGACAAAAGTCGGCGTTCATTCTATTCTCCATTGTTTGACAAGCTAAAAGTAATACCCCACAACTTGCTTGGGTGTCCTTGAATTTTTGAGGTTGAAGTTTCAAAATCAGTTCTGTTTTTCCCCAAACTGGGGAAATATGCATTCTGCGATTCTGCGTAGCACATTGTTCCTGGCTCAGAGTTGTTCCCCAAACCTTCGATGTCGATGTTACTACTGGGCACGTTCCCATTTTAGCACGGCAGCCCAAATAATATTACATTACTAACATATCAACCTATTGGCAAAGTTTCCTTGCTCCCTATAGTAAAATTATTTCGCACATACTCTCGAATCTCGATCACTGAGGCACCTGTACTTTAAGGAGAGTTAGTTATTAATGGGAGACGAATCAGATCGTTTTCAGTCCTATTTATCCAGTTTGCTGTTTGCCAAGGTGTCAGAGCAATCAAAAATAGTTTTATTATTATTTTTAAACTTTTTTATTTTTGCTATTGCTAATTTGTTTTGCATCATGACGATTTAAATGATTATTTTTTTCTTGGTTGGTTGCAGATATTGGATTTCCAGTAGTACTGTGTGTACGGAGACAGACGAGACAATCATGACCTGATCGCTGATAATAGCCCTTAACACTGCGCACTGCCAACACTACGCTACGATATAAAATAATCATCTGCAGAATAACTCTAAAACACCGTAAAACTAAACAGGAGCTAGCACTACTGTGGCTGTTTTTTCCAGTCACCTCCCCGGTGCGGTGGTGAGTTACTGCTGTTATTTCTTTATGACACGAAATTTGATTAACTCTGGGTCCTGGGTTTCCATTCGTTCGTCATATTTGAAATTGCCCTTGGAAGCTAAAAACACTTCTTGTAGCTGAATACCTACCTAATTCATTTTTCTTTGCCAACTTGTTTATATACTTGTTTATATTTATTTATTTTGTGTAGTCAAATGTGGACACATTATTATTTTTTAACTCCTTAGGTGATGAAGGAAAAGGTGTCCAGAATGGGTTACTACTATCCCTGCCACAAATGTAATTATCGGTCGTTGGTACGCACCAACATTCTTCGTCATATGGCAGCGAAACACAACGCATTAAATAAAAAAACATTCAAGTGCAAGTTTTGCAGCGGCACGTTTCAAAAAGCGGATGAATTCAAGAGCCATTTAAGAAAATGTGAAGAGAAGAAGCAAGTAGCGATAAATGGCAAGAGCAAAAAAGTTACATATCTCTATGAGGTCATTCCGAATCAGGAGGAAGAAACTGGAGTCATCAAATCCGTTGTTGTCAATAAAATAACAAATGTGACACCTTTAATGTCACGAAAGAAATCAAAAAAAGTCAAAATTATAAATTGTTTTCATTGTAGTTACAAATCTAAAGAATCTAGTAATATTCGAAGGCACATGAAGATGAAACACAAAGTGGCGACTCCAAAGATCAACAGGTGCGAAGTATGTGGGGAATATTTTGAAAATTCGTTTGTACTAAGAAAACACATAAAATCCAACTGTGGAAATGATGGCAAAAGTCAAAAAGCCGAACCCTCAAGAACTGCTCTTAACTTCAAACTTAAAGCCGACTTGTCTGAGAGTGAGAAGCCAATGGGAACAAAAAATATTAGGAAGAATAATACAAATATATTGGAAAAATTCAAATGTACTGAATGTAGTTACAGTTCTGCGCGTTGCGGCGATGTTCGTAGTCACATGAAGAAAGTACACCGCATAGTCAATCCCAAATTTATGAAATGTAATTTTTGTTCAACATTGTTTGGAAATAAATTTTTCTTAAGAAGCCACCACAAAAGTGGGTGCCAGGACGCTATGAATGGTGCAAACAGAAAACCAAAAGAAGAGGAACCGGAAATGCCACTTTTATTTCCCGTTGACAATAACAATTCCAATGGTGTCCAATATCCGATGTTTTACTGTTCAAAATGTCACAAAGTGTGCAAAAGTGATGAGGATTTAGAGCTTCATACTGAACAAGATCATAATGTCGATATAAGTTCACAACCTCCCGACATTGAAGACTATGGCGATGATAAGCTTCTTCTAGATGCCAAGAAAATAAAGGTAGACTCTTCAAATTATGTCAAATTGTACAGCTGCTTGAACTGTAACTATAAGTCAAAGTACACTAATCACATTAGATGTCACATGACAGCGGTCCATGGAGTCATAAATCCTAAAATCTGCAAATGCCAGTTTTGTCAAGTTTATTTTCGAAATGAACGAGCTCTCAAAAGTCACGTAAGAACTTGCACACGAAAAACCGAAGGACAATATCCACCTAAAAAAGGACCAATATGCAGGGTTCCAAAAAAACTTCACCACTGTCAATACTGCAATAAAAATTTTAAAACCATCATCCACCTGCGCATGCATAAGAAGAAAGTTCATTTTAACAACAATCCAAATAATAAAAATAAGATAGAAGCCTTCAACTGTTTGATTTGCGATTACCAGTCAGCTTACACTTGCTCCGTTCGTTTGCACATGAAAGTGGTTCATAAAATCAGCAATCCAAAAATTCATCAATGTAACTTTTGTGGAGAAATGTTCAAGGACTTGTTCATTCTAAAAAGACATAGGGGAGAAGATTTTTGTGCGAATACTAACAAAGACTTTGCAGAACAAATTAACGAATTCGAAAATAGAAAATGGTACTATTATTGTCCAAAATGCAGTTATCGAGCTAACTACCCACGTGGCCTCAAAAATCATGCAAAAATAAGGCATAAAATTAAATTGCACAAGTTTTTCAAATGTGAGTCTTGTAGACAAGGATTTGGGAGACGTGCACAATTGAAAAATCATACCTGTATTCCAAATAGTGTTTCGAAAAAAAATAACAAGAAGAAAAGAGTTTACAGAAGGGAAGTGCCAGCAATTGAGAAAATCTTTGTTTGTCAATTGTGTGATGAAGTTTTTGTCGATAAAGTTATCTTTGATGCTCACCGACGTGTTATCACATGCTCTGATACTATGCAAAACATAAATGGAGGAAAGGTACTCTATGGAAAACCCCTATTATTTCCGAAAATAATTATTGAGCGCTGTTCACCTCAGAAAATTGCCTCGAAAGGGGCAAGTATTGGCCAAACCAAAGGCGAATGTGGTGGAGAAACTGTCAAAATGTCAAATCATCCCATTCAAAATGAAAAGAATTCCCCTATAGTCAAAAGTAATACCGATGTTTCGGCAAAATATTTAAACATCCTCAAAATCAAACCAAGCTGTTCCAAGGACCGGCCAAAGAACTTACAAGCACTGCAACCAGTGGATCTCATTTCTAGTTCTGATGAGGAAATACTTTGTGACGAATTAGTCAGTAATGAATGTTCAATACAAGATAAAAATAAGCCTCCCGATTTACACTTTTCCTTAACAGGCCTTAATTCAGAAAAATGGTAAGAATTCTTGTTCTGTCAATGTGTCAATGAATGAAAGTTAATAGTTTAACAGATGCATGAATATTAGCGATTATTAGTAATTATTAATAATATTTTTGATAATATGTTGTTTTACTTGCAGCTCTCAAAATAATCCCGGATTAAGTGAACCAGTACTTGCTGATGCTAGGGAGTGCTCTGAAGAAGTTTCTGTTTCTCCAATGATTCTCGATTCAGAAGTTTCAAACCCCGATGCGGATGACACTTCACAATTTGCTGAATATGCGCCGGAAGAAATTATCTATATAGCTGAAGAATGTGAGCCCAGAAATGACGACAACAATGTGATTGACATATTTGCGTGTTATGATAACATCGAAGACGAGTTTCCGGTTTATATTGTAGATGATAATATTGACGTCAATTTCGGTAATGCATCCTCAAATGATAGGGAATTAAATGAATCAGTGATTATTAAAGAAGAATTTTACCTACCGGACAGACAGACTGAAGAAACAATAACTGGGATTTAAATTATGTTAGGTATATTTAAGTACAATGCCTTGTAATTACACAAATAAGAAAGAACTTGTAAAACTCAAGAATGTAAAATACCTTACAAATAGTATTTTAGTATAGTTAGGGATATATAGAATAATCGCCAGCAGCGTCACGTAAAAAGCTGGTGCCTTTATAATATTAATTTAACATTCAAACGGTGATTATTGGTTATAAATAATTTCTTAAGTCATACAGTACTAGTAATTACAGAAAAATTATACATGTAATAATACAGAGACTATAAAAATGCACTGATCAATTTTAAACGTATTACGCACCTAACATTATATTCTTGAAAACTATTTAAGTGATATTTAATTTTAAAAACTTTAACTAAAATATTCATAATTCGTTCTATTATTGTATTTAATTTTCAGAAGTTATTCGGCAGTAAAATAAAAATATCCAAAATTTCAACTGTCGTCCAATTACAGTTTTAAATATTATTTGCTTTTCATAACAAATCATATTATAATGGAAAATTACTAAAATAGGTACTAGAATTACGTGAGCAATGGATTATTTAGAGAGGCATTTCATCACCTGTAAAACTGTCGGTTGTAATGGATACTATTCTAATGTACTGGATCAAATGCATTCTGCCAAAAACTCTGTCACTGTCCCTCCTGTAGACGTAACAGCTAGCTACCCTATCAAATAAAGCTATATTTTCCTAACTAACGTTACTGCTTGATGCTCCCCTGAAAAACTGAAATGTATCTGTGCAGAGTGGCACTAATATAATATTTTACAGCTTCATATTGAAAACATTTTATTTCATTGAAAAATAAGCACGGTTTTTTTTACAAATTGCACGCTGAGAACATTTTTAAATATTATATAGATAATTATATAGATAGATTAGATATATAGATAGATAATAATATAATATTATCTATCTATATATATAAATATTTACTAAACATTAAACAATCAATATTCAATATTGTGCAAACCATATACCGTATATTACGAATTAGTTTCCCATGGGGGCTTCGGGTTTCAGCTATGTTTTTGCCAGAAAAAGGATGTAATTATGCCCCATAGGGGGTTTATTGCGTCCATGGGGATTTAAATTTCAAATGCAAATATTCAACATTAAACTTTAAACTTGCCTGTCAAATCGCGGACTTTTCACTGAATTCGACTGCTTCTAATTTGAAGACAGCAGAATGTGCAAATTTTAATTTCCTAATTGGAGTTACAATCTTTCTTCCTTCGGGTTGAGGCATTGTGAAGCAACTGACTGTATTGCTATAATGTCTAGTCCACACCTTTCTATTATCTTTTCTTGGAATATTCTACATGGGGATTCATTTCGCACATGGGGACTTAAGATTTTAACGACCTGATATCACACAAAATGACCCCAATAATACCCCAGTGGGTCACTATATCGTTGGGGGGGATCTAATTCGTAATATACGGTACCTATTAATACTTTAATGCTAAGTTATATAAATAGGTTTATAGGTATATTGTGCAAACAGCAAAAGGTTGGTCGCTTGTACCCTGAGTTGTGAGTACATTAATTAAGCCATAAATAGTCTCTGCTCACCCCTCATGTCATACCGGGTATTAGACAGTACATAACATCCACGAAAGCCTGGTATTTCGTTTTCTTGAATAACCGGAGTTACAAAAGGTAAGTGGCTGAAAAACATTGCAGGGCGATTTCCGTGACAGTTATAAAAGGAAATTAATTTCAATTTTTTTAGAACATCGGCGTTTCCTGCAATTCCAGTTAATTTTGACAAATTAATTTCTTCCAAAGTTAGTATTTCTAAATTAGTCAAGTCAGCTAAGAAGTCGAAAGTTCCATTGTAAGCACAGAGTTCCAATTCTATAATATTTGCTCCTATTAAGCTGCTGGTCGACCGAGGAAACTCATGACAAGAGGGAGATGCTTTCCCTCCATTCCAATAATCAAGACGAAGACGTTTGATGGTTGAGCTTAAACTGCTGATGAGGGAGTACAGTTGTTTTATTTGAATGTCCTCACTAGTTACTATAAGGTCTAAACATTCTAGTGAAAATTTTTGGAGTTGCTTCATTTGTGTGGCATTTAACAATTGCTCTAAACCGCGTGCTGAGAATGATTTTAAATGAGGCCATTGAATGCATTCCGTTTTTAAAATGAAATCCACGATGAATTTTCCAACATCACGAGTATAATTGCAGTCCCCGTCCCAACAAAAAGTTTCAAGATTTTGAGCCCAACGAAAAAGATCTTTGAGAAAATTTTGAACGCCTGCTCTCGGATTTCCATATCCATCAGTCACACCGACGTTCATGCCCAGTTTCAAATGCTTTAAATTAGGCAATTGTGGTACTTGGTCCATTTTAGTTGAATATTGGGATTGGGACGCCACTAAACTGCCATCGTGATATCCTTTGGATCCATGCGAATTACGTTCTTTCAATGCAGGAAGACTATCAGAAACAATTGTGAGAGACTTCAAATTCCGCAGTTTGCAGAACAAAATGCTTTTCAATGTCGATAAGTTCCAGTTTGAATTTAGTAGCTCTAAATGCGTTGCCGGAGCACAATACGTATTCATAAAAATTTTTATGTCTTCACTGTCCATATCAATATTTCTTTTGAATCGGAACTTCTGGAATTTTAGTCCTATTTGGGCAAATTGCCCCACTTTTTCATAGCGGTCAATAGTTATCACCGATTTTTTCCCTATTGCTTCAGCAGCCGCTTTGCTCCACTTTCTGTTGACCAGTCGACAGGCTTTTAAGTCTTTCAATTGCAAATATTCAAACACTTGATGCAAGCCTAGGCATTTTGATACTTCTAGTTTCCAAAGCGTGCAAACATTTCGACAAGCCTTAAGATCCTCACAGCCCAAGTGTTTAAATATTTCAGCCAGTATCTGTTAACAGAGTAAATAAATATTTTATGGAAAAACTTACTAAATTATAATAATATACTGTCCTGTAGCTAGGTATGCAACTAGTAACTACTTAGGTATGCATCCATTATGTAGATTATAGGGATTGTACGTATTTTTTTTAAATTGAACTCACTATGTAAAATCTACGACTGACTATTAAATAATTTAGTATTGGTAAAACATGAAGTTTTAACTATACATTGCACGGAATTATTGGCATTGGATTAAGGTATTCATAAAATACTATCAAAAATGGAATATTCCATAATGTTAGTAATTATCAGTATGATCATAGCTCACACGATGGTAAATGTTCCAAAGCTTTTAACAGCACACACACACTGTGAGTGTCTGTGAGTGGCAAATTGACAATAGTGGCATTCAATTCAAGTCTGATAGACTCTAAATAATTGACACTTAATTGTACAAAGTTTATGAAAAGATGGAAAACAATCGCATTGCATGGCATGGACTTGGTGGTAACAATTTTGAAACCCAACATTTAATTAAAAAATAAAATGGTGCTGGTTGTTAGTATTTAAAATGATCAGAGGTAACAGAAAAAGAAAATCGCTCTGTAATCTGTATTCCTCTCTTCGTGGTAAACTTCAGATAAATTCATTTGGTATTGATCTCTGCTTGCTGCTAATATTTTTATATGATAACTGTTGAATATGAAATAAATGAAAGACAAAATATGAATCATTTTCATACCAATGGACTCAGCAGTGGATTGTACGGATTTCCAATTTTTATTCCAGAATTTCTGTCCCATTCCATCTTATCTCTTACTTCGAATCTATAAACAATCGACATTAAGATAAACAATTTATTATTATTTTACTATGTTATTGTTGACATCAACCATAAAACAATATCAACTTAATTCTACAAAAATATAAAAAAACATGCAATACAATCAGTCTGGCTGGTTATTGATATACATACTTTTGACTCTAACTAACAATCAATAAGACTATTGACTATAGACTAACAACTAAACTGTATTGCGTTCATTTCATGAATATTTTTAACCTCAGCCCAAAATAAAAATTAAATTAGCATACCTTTTAATTAAACAGACAACAAATTAACATTTACAGATGATATAATTTTGGTTTGGGTTTTTTAGCTAGCTCTTGGCTTTCCTTCAACATTTTAAACTTTGAACTTTAATACTTTCCAGAGCCAGAGAGTCAAGAGAGTTAAATAAAATAATATAGTGCAAAAACAAAATCTAGCTAGAGTGAGAGTACAAAATTTTAGGCTCCTAAATCAATCGAGTAAAAAAAACCACTGGCTCTAAAATAACCTTGGACTTTGGACATCTCAGATGTTCAAAATAAGTTTCAACAAACGGAATGAGCAAAAATGGATTTGATTATAATTTTCCCCGCCGCAGTTGAGTTAAGTTGTCTGTGGTATAATCCTACGATACCCCTTGGGACATTATTTTAACTGCAATGCAAAATTGCCGACCTGTGACCTGGTCGGCCAACCCCTTCTCCCAAACAAAATCCGAAAAAAGAGGACATTTTTGTTAAAATAAGCAAAAGATGCCACTGCTTCGCGTCAATTAAAGGTGGAAACAATGTTGCGCGTTGCGCCCCACACCGAAATGTTTTTCCGTCAAATGACGACAATGTTATTACATGATTATTACACGTCTTTTAATACCAAGGACGCACTGTAGTCTGTAATCTGTAACCGGACCGGAGGCCTTAAATTAAAAAAATGGAGGCTTGAAATAAAAATGCCATAGACATAGGAAAAAATTATATATCTATGAAAAATGCATGAGTTTTATTCAGTAAAGGAATCTTTTATTTTACTTATTTATTGGAGACATTTGCAGTGCAGAATAATAAGCCATATTTTTCAAGTCATTTTTGCTTCTCATTGACGTTTTATTTTTCCATTGAAAACTTTTGTTATTTATAATACAAAATGGCAAAAATTAAATACTTAAAGGAATTCAAATTTGAAAAGCAACTCAGCTAGCAGATGAGCGAATATTAATTTATTGCTATTATGTACCTACTAAATTTTAGCATGCCGATGGGGCTTAAGTAGTTTAGGACTACGGGCTACGACATACATGCTACAAGACATGATGCTAACATCTAAATAATATGGCCATAACATCTAAAGATTGCATCAAAATATAATAATATTATTGCAACAAGGTATATAAGTACGAAGTACCTGTTCATAATTAACTATAGTTATTTACGTTGAATCTTGAATAACCTTTCTAATACAAGCACAAGGGATGACAATATTAGGAGAATTATCCATCCAGCAAGCACACCGAGGATATGGTGCATTTTTAGAGTTGTGCTATTGCGTTCATATAGTTTCATAATCAATCCTGTAAGATATTTGTTATTTTTAGTCTTCTCCGATTTTAAATAGTGAATCCCAGCCTGCTTGACATTTCTTGTGTCTCGATCTTTCCAAAAGTAAAAAAATCCTGTTTGAAATAATATTTGGGCATGGGAGATAAACTCCCGTGAATAAAGCCAGTCTTTTGGAAACGTTACAGCCACATCTACAACAATAGGGGATTGTTTAAATGTGTAGACTTTGTCTGACAAATGGTGTGCTGAACTTATAGTAAAATTCCTATGCCAGCTATGATCATTTACTTGGTCGTAATCAATGCACACAGAATGCTGATCTTCCAAAAGTTTCTTATTGCATTCAAATTGAGATACATAGACAATCTTTTTCATAATTGCTTTGTAAGTGCGTCTCAATGCTCGACCGCCTATGCTCCCGTAATTAACTGCGTAAACTTTATAGTCATCCGAAGAATTCAGTTTTTTAAATGTTTCAGGATAGTGAACAATGGGAAAAGTTAAGAAGCCGACAAGTTTTGAGTTGTAACAAGTAGAAATCAGCATCGAAAAAATTAGAGCAAGACCAACAAGACGGTAACCAAATTTTGGAAGAATTTTTACATTTTGTGACATCATTAACTTGAACAAATCAAAAATAATATCAAAAATTGTAACATCATCTTTTCTAATTAACTTTCTTGCTAAAAAAATTGTGGAAAAAGACTTTAAGGAAATAAAAATCCCGAGCCAAACAAAATTACGGAATGGTTTAATTGGGGCCAACCACGAAATTGAATAATTCGGAATTTTAACTTTGAATGTCATCGACTGTGTTGAAATGGGGACACCGACTTCTAAGACTTGAAGCCGTGCTTCCGTTATTGCATTCATCAGATTCATATCGTAATCATTTTCCAAAGTTATCCCCACGGCACCTATCCATTTCCAAGTTCCGTTCACATTCGCAAAGCTCCCAGTAGTGCCCCGAACTTCAAAATACTCCAACGAGCAATTGAATTTTTCTTCAATGTCTAAAATGTATTCATAAAAGGTTCCTCGTCCAATTCGATTCCCGTTTTCTATCTTCGATTCCAAAATGGCGCGGACTCCAATCGCTGTTGCTCGTAATTTCCTTCCTTGTAAATTCAAAGGACTTTTCTTTAAAGTAAAAAAAGTTCGATGTATTTCCTTTATGTAGAATTCCGAGTATGATTCACGAAGATCCAATGGATGTACCTCAGTTTGTGATTTAACCATTTCCAAGGAATACGATATTTTTTCTCGAATTTTCCGGCCAAAATTACCAATCAAGAAATCCACATATTTCTTAGCTTTTATTTTTCCAGTTAGAAATATGAAATGATCCGTTGTAGTTTTCATGGTACAGCCTGACTTGGTAAAAACAATTAGGCCAGGCTGAAGTCGCTGATCTTCAAAGACACTTTCGTCCAAAATAAAATTTAGTTTGCAGTTTGATGTGAAACGCTTTGTAGAATTTGAAGAGCTAAGAAGATAAGGTATGTAATCTTTCGGCGCTCTGTATAAAGCATGTTTTAGCAAAATGGGAATATCGTCCGATAAAATCACCTTCGGAACATCTTTGAATTGTACAAGATAATTATCCTGCCACACGATCTTTGCCAAAATATCTAAATTCGAACTAAAATAGAATTCCTTGTTTGTTACAAGCACTTGAGTACATACGCCCTGGAAATAAAAATTCACTTTCTCTATCGTGGGTCTGAGAAAGTCGAGATGAGTGGCTTTCGCTAATAGTATGAGCTTGATGAGAAGTAAAAGGAAATAATAATTCTTCCTATAAAAGCAGCTAAAATTGTTCATTTTGATTTTCTATAACCCCTGAGTATCCCTTGAGTAAGTAGATTTAAAGAAAAATATTATGTTGTATCGGCAAGTAGAATGTACCCTGTTGCGGACATAGATAGTAGGAAATTTCCTACTATCTATGGTGCCGGATATGTCAGAACTCCCAGTAGTCTGTACCGTACGGCCAGGGAAGTTCCAAAACTGTCAATGTTCATTGCTCATGCAGCTACACCCTAAATTCCATAACGACCCTTTGAGTCATTGTACGGAGAAGTTTGAATTAATGGCTTCTAATGAATAGGTGTAGTGTAGGTATCTTTTAAATAGTCTACATATATCCAGATTAGAATACTATATAGAGCATAAAATGCCTGACTTTCCACCAAGTATAAATATACATAATCATCCTTATACACCTACCTAAGTGTGTATACTTAGTAGAGGCAAACATAAATAAAACTACGATTTCAGAAACCGCTACTACACTACTACACATTCTAATAATTTACATGACCAAACAAATACTGACACACAAACCTCTCAATCGCATTTGAATAGTGTAAATGACAACACACCAAACAACATAGCGCAGTCGTAAATCGTAATAAATGTAAAATGTAAAAGGAAAAAGTAAAACCATTACTCCTCTAGGCAGACTGTACCAATACACCTTAACCCACATTCAAAACTAAGCAACCTGACAGAAATGCAAAAAATAAATGATCCAAAGTCCAAAATCGGACATCAAAATGTAAAAAACCCTCAAACGACATTTCATGCATGAGCGAAACGAAATTGTCCCATGACACCCAACCTGAAAATTACTTAAGTGTAAATACATATACAATAATCTCCATATTTCACACGATTCTGAAATTGAACTAGTTACTAAAAAAACTAACTAGTAGTAAGTCCAATTAGAGATCGAAACAAAGCCTTAATTGTATGTTGCTTATACAGAGCCAAATTCTACCTAGGTAATCTAACAACGACATTTCCTCTAGTAGAACTAAATAGTCGAATTTTTGAAATCTAAAAAAACCCATTCTATCCTTGCTTGCGGGGACTGTAAACTGTAATATTCATATGGAGCATGAAAAGTTTACCTCAAAATTTGCAAAACAATTATGTTAGGGAGAAAAAACGCAAATGAATGGATAAACCTATCAACTAGAAATAAATAATAATGCTATCAGATTTAATCATCCAATGACTATGACAAAGGTAAAATTGTGGCTGAAGTTGGAACAATTGCCTTCGATATCTCTGATCATGATGCATGCTTTGTATTGTATTGTAACCAAAACCTACACACGCAATAAAACAAAAAAAGTTCCATCGCCTACTTACTAGAACTTACTACCCTAAAAGGAAACCCTAATAAAATAGATAATTTAGAATTTAGAGCTATGCGTATAATTATGTAGTGCTACATTTCCTTCTAAAGTTGATATGTAATCTCTACTAAATGGGTAGTTGAACTATTTCGCCCGCATGCCCGATTTAAACCCATAAATGAGTAGGTATCCAAAATCCAATCTTTTTAAACTATCTATAACGAAACTTTAGCATTGCAAAAGGAAAGAAATACTCCACGAAAAGCTTCCTACAAATCCGAATTGCCACATGATAACCTCCAGTTCAAAGTTCAAACTAACAAATAAATGTTGTTTAGTTTAGTTGCTGATAGAAAAACCGACATTTTACATAAAATAAAAGAGTATGGTCCTTTTGGAAAGCATTCAATTCTTTCTTCGCCGACAAAATAGCAAACATGACAAACATGTCATTATATATGGGCCTAACTCTATTAACGACGTCGTTTGCTGAATCTCCAAATATGCAACACTCCTCCACCAACGACTCCAACCTACTAAACGTGCAAGCATTAATAACCCTACAGGGATTGAGTTCCATCAACTGAAATAAACTTCAAACAATAATTATTAATAGAAATAATTATAGTCTCCTTCCCTACTTATGTATATAGGGAAAGAAATTAACGTTAGTTAGGTTGGATAGTGGATGACGGGAGACGAAAAATCAAATTTTAGCTAATGTTTTTAAAAGTTGGACATTAAAAAAGCTTAAATTGTAGTTTTTATAACGGAAGAACTTGAATACATAACTAAAACACGTATACATGCATAAATACTTTTGTGTGTTGTAAAAAGTGATTGGTTAAAATTAAAAATGTTTGGCTCTTTTGATATTAACGAGGCAGTAAAATAGAACGTGGGATATTTGAATTATTGACATTTACATGT
>JABASI010004232.1:0-14488 GCA_019776505.1 Tomocerus nigrus | reverse complement strand
CTATTCTCTGAATTGTCTGAATTGCATTTCAAATATTTCCTATGAAGCAGGTGTAAAATAAATTTCATCTTAATGTGTCGTCGTAGGCTGCTCTAAAGTTGTGAATATATTTAATTAACAGGATTTTATTGCAATTTTGCTAATCCGACAGGTCCTAATTGCACCAGTAAGTAAAACCAGAGAGATTTCTAAAATGTCGGATACGAGTTGTCCAGAAATTGCTAACCCGGAAGAGTTCGTGCCGACGGCCATTTTCAAGCCCATAGTTCCGTTGCCACCGCTTCTGAATCTCGTCAAAGGAACGGAAAATGAATCAACTATTTTCACGGGAAGAGCAAAACTCTTCCGCTTCGTGGACAACAAGTGGAAGGAGAGAGGCATAGGAAATATTCTGATTCTGGAGAGTAAGGACGCTTTGAAATATCGTGTTCTGATGCTGAACGAAGGAAGTTGCAAGATGATCCTTAATCATTGGGTGACGAAGGAATTCCAAATTGCGTATCACCGCGATAGCTTGAAGAGTGTTAGGTGGGCGGCACAGAACGTTCACGACGATTATGACTTCGTTCAGGCAGAGGTGCTAGCAGCATCGTTTCTCGATGAAGAAATGGTAAGGAAATGATCATTATATTATTGACCTCTACAAAACAATAGTTTAGCTTAAACTAAGAAAATGAAGTGAATGTAATGATGAATGAATGATTTGCACCGTACCTACCGCAAAATTGCTCAGTACTGTGTATACAATATTTGCTTACATTTTGAATGTACATGAAAATTGTTTTTGAGTAAGTAACAAATAATATGAAATATCAGAAACTAATGAAACGTTATTTTTCACGTAGTGTGCTACTTTTAAGTCGACAATCGAAAAATGTGCTAAACAATCAACATTTTCGTTGGAGGCTTGTCCGAGTGATTCTCAGCTTAAGCGAGAGCCGATTCGTTGGGAATGTCGTTACTGCAAACAACGAAATACTAATAATGAGGAAAAATGTGTGCGTTGCAAGATTAGCAAAGTCAGCCCATTCATGTTTAAAAAGTAAGTAATTTTTTTTATAGTAATTACTTTACTATTTTTTATAATTTTTGACTTGGCAAGTCTGGTAACTGAAGACTGATTGATCTCCTGGAACAATTTCAACTTAAAGATTCTCAATATTATTTATTTTAGGTCTTGAACTTTCACTGGATCATCCATAAAATTTCCATTTGTTGTGTTGTAAGTTTAGAAATCATTAAAACCGTTTCATTTCCATTAATATTCTTTCATAGCAAATACTTAATACCTACATAAGGAGACATGACACCGTATCACCTAAATTCCAATGTTTAAAACCAACTAACGATGTATAAATTGTATAATTAATTGTATTATATACATTTATTGTGGAAACTAGTGAGATGGGAGTTGGTGCACTGTTTACATGCTATTCAATATGTTTAGTCTATAATAATAATTAACTTAATACAATTGTGTCAGGTTTTATATGCAGTAATAAACATCTGTTATGAATCAAATGGCATTTCATCTTCGCTTTCCTTATTTCATTTTACATCCATTGTGGAAGTTCTACGTATTGAGCATTTGTTCATCAATTGCGACCACTGAAATAGGAATCATCCCTTCTTTTGAAATGCTGCAGCAGTACTGTTTGATGTGTCAGTATTTACTTTTTTTCTTATCATCTATTCAGGCACTCTTGATTGCAGGAAATTGGAGAATGAATGTAAAATGTAGGATTTAACGGGATATTTGATCTTCAAGTCCAAGATAGTCGTCTGTGGGATTCTCTGCAAATCTGCTACGCATTATAACATTCATTTGTGCATTTAGAAAATAATTCTCCCCTGTCATTTGGCAAGAAGATTCCTTACATCTGTAGTCACACCCCAAATACCTGAGGACTGGAGTATAAATTATATCACAATGTTAACTACAAAAATCCATCGCAATAATAATATTATGTGTACGTTAAGGTGGCAGAAAACACTAGAACCGAACTTGATTTTTTCCCCATTTCCTTAAAAAAACACCAAAAACATCTATTGCAATTTCCAGGGTTACTACATTAAATGGGAACAAATAAACTGAAAATGAAGCCCACATTAGAAATACTTTATTAAACTGCTTAAACCTCAGCAAACGAAATGTCCGGCATTATTTCATAAAAACATCTCACCATGCTTAACGTCCTTTCTAAGAGGGAATATAAACAAAGAATATTCTATCCCGAATAAAACCTTTTTCCATATAGCGCGGCCGAAGAACCCTCGGACATGAAACCATAACATCCGGCACATTTTGTTTAATCTCTCAAGTTAGGACCTGAAAAATAATTAATAACATACGAAAGCACCTCAGATTGCTATTTTATAACATGGATATTCCTACGAAAATAATGAATTTACTATTTTTAGGACACATACATTATTTATTTATTTATCTATTTAAGGATTCTATGCCATAATTGCGGTTTGCATTGTTTACTATCCACATCAAGTATTAACTAGCTAGATATAATATCATAATATTATGCATTTTTAGTCTTTACACACCTCAGAAAACAAATAATACAGAAGATACTAAAAGGAGTCTTAAGTCTTGTTATAAAACGCATGTTATTTCTTTACGACTGAAATAGCAAATTACTTATTCATACACCTTTCGTATTCTTTCATTTCAATAATGGTAAAATATCCGCGGCTACCCTTCATAAAGATAAACAATTATATTTAACAAGCTGCAAATAAGAATTTAAATCGACATTAACTCAGACAGCAAAATCACATGGTCAGAATGTAGTGCCTGACTTATGTATGTATATAAATATACTTATTAACATATTATTACTCGGCATTTGGTTGCAAAGTCTGTAAAAGTAGGAACAATAGTAAACTGCCACACAAATACTAAATAGTTATATTTTGTAATGCAAAATGAAATTTTGGTTTATATCAACGAGTAAAATATTTCGGTTTGGTTAGTTCCCTCCGCCTAGATTGATGGTCTCTTTTTCTTTCAATTCAGAATACTCACAAGCCATTTTCCATAACTTGTGTTGAATTTCAGCACTGCGAGCTTCCATGTTTGGTCTCCATCTCTTACAGTTTGCTAAAAACACGCCTCCTTGATTTTCCAGACGAGGAGACAAAGCAGCAAAAGCCACACCATCCGCCCCTTGTTCGGCGCTCTAAAGAACATTAATTAATTATCCTTTCCAATTCTGAATAAATTAGGGCTCTCAATTTAATAGTAATAAAATATTGTAAAAAGAAGAAAGCTTTATGCCAACCCTTAGAAATGGTTTCAGCAATGGCCTCAGAGCCCCGAACCAAGGGACGTGTTGATAAAGATCGGTGCACGCAATAGCGGGATGCACTGATAAACTTCGAACATTCACTCCAATTCTCCGAAGCTTTTTATCCAGATAATTACTGGAAACCACTTGCATCAGTTTGGCGTTCATGTAAGCTTTATATGGTGAATAATTTTGACTAGAATATTTGAAATACAGCTCATGAGTTAGCTTACCACATGCTATAAGGGAAATTAATAGAATTTTCAAGCTATTGCTTACAACAATTGGAGATCTGAGAAATCAAGGGAGCCTCCATAGTGAGCAACAGAAGATACATTGACTATTCTTGCACAGCGATTTTCAGTACCCGTTGAATGCGAAACAGGGTTAGCCATTCGGGGTAACAGCAAATTCGTCAACAAAAAATGGCTCAGGAAATTGACTTGAAATTGGTATTCGAACCCGTCTTCAGTGAGACTAAATGGGGCAAACATAACGCCAGCTGAAAACAACAGTAATACACAATACCGTCACTAGACACGGGTCGTTCATATTTTGACTTGCGGTGATAAATAAATATATTAATGACTTACCATTGTTAATCAGTACATTAACCGAAGTATTTTTTGACAGAATTTTATGAGCGAACTCTCTGACAGAGGTTAATGAAGCCAAATCCAAATATAAGCATTCTGCTGATCCCGTTGTAACTCTTTCCGTCCGCAACTTTCTCACAAATTTTATTACAGAGGCTGGACTACGACATCCTGAACAAGTGACAAAATTGACATAATTAGTCGCGATTTACTAACTAGTGTTGAAATGGTTGTTGGGTTCAACTGATTTACTTACCAATAATAACGTGTTTTCCACATTTTAGCATCGTTCTCACAATTTCTGCTCCGATGCCTTTTCCCCCTCCGGTAACGATAACCACTTCATCAGGACGATTAGCAATCTCTGTAATTAACATGATTAATAAATTTCTGATTCTAATTATAATAGTTAGCTCAAGCCATTGAATCTGTGCTAAATATTCAAATATAACATCCAACATGATATGACAATATTTCATTTATGATTCGTAATGTTGAATGTCATAAAAAATGGGACCCAACAATTTTGAATTTTAACGAACAACAAAAGTTATTACCATTTGGTCTAAATTTCCTGTGACTAGTGAAGAGCTCAATCAGCTCCCATTTTATGGCAACAACGTACAGCTGTATGAAATACCATACTTTATCAAAAATTGATTTGAAGTAAAATAAAACGGGGTTACGGGGACGCTTCTCCTGAGCTTGCCTTCTCACCCTTTCCCGTTTTCTGTCTGATTTTGCTCTATACATTTATAATATTTTATACTTTACATCAAAACTCAGACTTTGGCAGACAGAATGCATTGGTATTGTTGACCGTGGTAAGAATACCGAAGTTTTATTTTAGATTTAACACGACAAGAAACTGACTGCAAAATAAATAAGTCTCGTGGTGCCAATCAAGTCATGTCAATTTCCAGTTTTCCAGCTGGAGAACATTTTGTACACGTCCCGGTTGGCTTTGGCAGAAGCATTTCGTTGGTTACTTATTGCTTACCTGCTTTTAGGTTGTACAAGCATACTCGCACCGCCAACCGTTTCCTACGCAGAGCAGAATACTGAAAGAGAATAGGTACCGAACTACTTATCTTTAGTTAGTGACATCAGAGGCGCTGGGTTGTCTTCTAATTGTAGCTTAGTTGTAAGTAGCTAACGAATCCTAATTAATTGTTAAAACAAGCATTCTGCAAATTTTTGACAGAAATTACCCTTGGCGTTAACGATTCCACGCCCTGTTGACATTTTTAGCGTTTTCCTTAATATTATCATTCATTATTTGCTTGCCTACATAAATTGTTTTCTTTTTGAAGTTAGGATTTCCGACAAATCGACTTCAATCCAAATCAAGTCACCTAGTCATTGGTTAAAAAGAATTAAGAATAGACGGGTTCCTATATTATATGTACACACAGACCCTCTCAAACTTAGTTGGTGTTGTTTTGGTTATCTACAATTTTTCTCTATATTCAATATTCGCATTAAAATCTTGAATTCGGAAGTTGTCTAACTTTGTTTTGGATCTTTTCAGTGGTCATGGCTGCAAGTCAAAAGAAACTGGTAGTAGTCGGCGACGGAGCCTGCGGTAAGACGTGTTTACTGATTGACTTCAGTAAGGAGAAGGACCAAATCCCTGAGGTCTACTTACCCACTGTGTTCGAAAACTATGTTGCAGATATTGAAGTTGATGGAAAACAGGTAATCTATAATTTCAATTCAATTATCATTATCATTGTTGTGCAAAAACAGCAGTTTTTCGTTGTCAGTCATCAGTTAAATATTTGGCATTTGTTATTTACTATTCCGTTTTTGTTTAATTTGCAAGGTTGAATTGGCTTTATGGGACACGGCTGGTCAAGAAGACTACGATCGTCTTCGTCCGCTTTCTTATCCGGATGCGGACGTTATTCTAATGTGTTTCTCTATTGACTCACCGGACTCTTTGGAAAATATTCCTGAAAAGTGGAATCTCGAAGTGAAGCACTTTTGTCCTAATGTACCAATTATATTGGTTGGCAACAAAAAAGATCTTCGTAATGAACCAAATACAATTCGTGAATTGGCCAAAATGAAGCAGGAGCCAGTGAAGCCGGAAGATGGACGGGCAATGGCAGAAAAGATCAACGCATTTGCATATTTGGAATGCTCGTCCAAAAGCAAAGAAGGAGTACGAGAAGTATTCGAAACTGCGACTCGCGCAGCTTTACAGGTACATATACGACTACAACTATTTTCCGGAAATTATTGTATGATTGTAATTGTAATAATATTATTTATTTAGTGATCTGTTGATTGTTGATAACTAACCTAATCTTTTTCGTAGGTAAAAAAGAAGAAGCGAAAACAGTGTAGTATTTTGTGAAGTCCGTACCATATCGAACCAATATAATGTTGAAATTATGTGTAAATCCTAATAAGAACAAGGAGAAAGTACAAAATTGTAATTTAACTAAAAGCATTGTTTGTCCTCTAATTTTCCAATTTTGATTTTTTCATCACACAACTGTTTTTTTTCTACACATTATATTATATACCATATAAATCGATATATAAACTACCCATCCTAATGCCTACATTTTTTGCTTTGACGTTGTTTAGCTAGCGTTGTTTAGCTAGCGTTGTTTAGCGAGTTGCTTATATGAAGATACTTTAAAATGTTATAATTATTACTGTATAGGAAGCGTGATTCTTTTCTTCCCTAAGTACATCGCAAAGCTGAGAATTTGTCCATTACATATCAAATAATTGTTCATGTGTTTAGCATAACAGATCCTTCATTGTAGTCCTCCTCTGCAATTTTTAAAATTGTGGTTTCAGTTCAGTTCAGACATTTTGATTGCTGTATATTTAGGATTTCTGCAGTTAGCACATTTCAGAGTTTATCTCATTGTAAGTGACATAACGGACAATTTTGCGAGCTTGTGCGTGAACAGTAAAAGTATGTTCGTAACCCCCTCCAATTTGATAAAAAGTATTTTATTTGTCGGTGTTAAGTGATGGAAATGGAAGGGTACATTGATGACGTTCTTCCCGTACAAATAGTCACAAACTGCGTTGTGTTTCGCTTTGAATTAAAATTCAATAAATATTTATTTATTTGTTACCACATATCGTTGCCTCAATAATTCTCAATATCTTTTAGTATTTTGCACTAGTTTGACTTTCACCCTTTCGCTTTAGTCCTGGACTGCGGAAGCGGAGCGTGAATCAAAATCGACAAATTAGACCGGGTAAGTGACTGAAAAGTACATGCAAACTCTTTCCTGCATAATATGTAACAGCTAAGTTGGTAATGATAAAACCCCACGTGAGGAGAAATCAAGCCCAAAGCCAACCTTCCGGCTTTAGATGCAACAGTTAATGCCGAATCCTCTGTAGTAAGAGAATCACATCCTGCAGAGAATGAATCGCCAGAAAAGAATTCGAAGAAAAATGCCTCTACAGGAAATGAACCTCCTGAGCCAAACTGGAAAAAGAAAGCTCCTGCAGGAAATGAACCGCTTGAACCAAACTGGAAAAAGAAAGCCTCCGGAGAGAGTGATTCCCAGATATCCCATGAAAGACAACGTCGGGAGGAAATGATTCACCGGAAGAAAATTCAGAACCCTCGAACCCCTCTTTAGAAGTAAGGCTCCAGAAAGGAGGTCGAGAAAAACCTCTGCAGAAAGATCCCGAAATGGAGGTGGAAAAAAGAAAACCTCTTCAGAAAGTGAGTCCCCCACACGAAAAGTCGAACGCAAAAATATCTTCCGAAAAAGAAATCCTCTTCGAGAAGTGAAGCAACAAAAGGAATGTCGAAAAAGAAAAATTCTGCGGGAAGGGAATCCCTGGAGGAAAATTCGAGCCGGAGTAGTAGTTCCTCCAGTTCATCATCCAGTTCTAGCAATAGCGGATAGTAGTAGTAGTAAGTAGTAGTATTAGCGACAGCGAATCAAAATAATGTTCATTCATATGAAATTGTTTTCATATTTATTGCATCAAAACTCTTTAAGACTATAATATAATGACAGAGATGTAAAGAATGATTTTTGTCATAACAATGCTAGCCTTAAATAGAAACATTTGTTTTCAGGAAGATCCATCAATTAATTTATTTGATTTTGACATGAGTTTCTGTCTATTGTAGAGTATACATTTTTTTAGTCACTGCAAGTAAGTCCTCGCGGCTTGAACGGTAATGTGTCTGTGCTCTGACCTAGTGTCCACTTGATAGTATATATCACACTCTCCTACTAACATACATACATCATTTTATAAATGTTATAAATGATAAATTATAAATCGTATAAACTTTATAAACTTTAATATTATAAATTGTCGCAAAGCAAGCTTTCATAATAATAACATTTATAGTTTATGCGATCTATAACTAATCAAAATTTATGCACGCAGAAACAAAACAGCTTTAAATGTAGGTATCTAAAAAAAGTAAATGACAAATAATAGTACGGTATTGCATTGGGGGATAATTTTCTTTCTATTTCTTCAGGCCGCACTGACAAGGCTTGATATAGGGTGCCGCAGACTTTTTCTCCACATCGCGAGATAGGGTTCGCCTCATTTCTGAAAAAAACAGTCATAATATAAAGTATTAAAGTTGATATTCGGTTGTATAATATTAAATGAAAAAATTTAAGAGATATATCAACACCGCATGCATCGTTATCTGTATTCTCAGGATCATCATCTCCATCAGCGTCTGGAAAAGTTCTATATTCGAAGTATCCTATATATTTGAGCATGGAGATGGCCTTAGTGTTGGATGCACTTAGGAATAGGTTCACGTAGAATGCTTTTTTACTATTAAAACACAATAATAAATATTATTTGATTGATTCTCAAATCCAGAATCATAAGAATTCCATCAACAATATTTGGCAGAATTAGTATAATATTACTCTTCCGAAATGTCTTCATGATACTTCAGTAATTTAGCAGTCATTCCTTCCTGGCGATAAGTTGGAGTCACATTTAGAGTTGTGACATGTCCATAGCGATTTTCACCGCTTCCTTCTACTTTTCCCATAACTGAAATTAAAAACGCAGACCGAATGAAAATTACAATTACCTAGATTATTGTTACAATATTTATATGGGTCTGTAATGTAGGCTTATTTGTAGGAAGCTCTTTATGATTTAATTACCTACTACCGTTTCTTCATAACTGAACACATAATACTATGATATTATGTTATTACTCTTATTAGGCATACCTAGGTACATCAGTTTATATTGCTTTCTAATAAATATCAATTACATTACATGCAATTAGTTTAGTACACTACACATTCAACATTCAAAATTTCAAATTGACTCACTGTATGCCACACATAATCCGTCGACATTTTCAACTTTTTGAAAGAATTCCGGATGTCGGGCCAAGTAATCCAGATAAAACCCCATATCATAATTTTCATTTGAAGGGTCAATGTTTACAAGATTGAACTTCAATAAATCCTTGCAAGTGAATGGCTTTAGGCTCGTCATCTTATTTGCACTTTATGGATGTGCAGACAGCAGGCTCGGTCACTTTCTATCAATACTAAAAACAAAATTATCAAATAGTTTACGCATTTGTAATAAAATAAGTTATTTGACTCTACTTTCTCCTGCCCGTGCATTTGAAAGAACGCAACGTTGTGTCGGTTTCGGTACATAGATACATTATGTTTGTTGTTACATAATGCAAAATATTCATCGCGAAAAAATGTTTAAAAAAGATCTTTAATTAATCTATATACATACACCTTACCTTTTTGTTATTAAAAATTGTTAATATGATCAGTTTGTCTGTCGCGTGCCGGGTGTCGCAAGTGTGTGTGGATTGTGAACATTGGAGCATCGAGCAGGTACCACTACAAGCTTCCCCTGGCCGTTATCAGTAGATAATTGGAGAACAATAGCGGCTCGGCTTTGCTTTCCAAATCGTGCTGTAACCACCAAAGACGTTGTATTGTGTGTTGTAAACAACCTACTCAATACGTCTTTGGTGGTCGATCACGATTTGGAAAGCGAAGCCGAGCCGCTATTGTTCTCCAATTATCTATTGATAACGGCCAGGGAAAACTTATAGTGGTATGGTAATACTTGCTACTATTGGAGGCGTAAGGACCCATAGAATACATGCTGCGCTTCGCTTAGAACTGGAAAAGTCCACCCATTGCATTGATTTAGCGTCTCATTGGCTAGGCAGTTTCCGCGTCACGTTTTACACTCGTCCTTAGCCAGCCTGTCCACCCATGGATTCATGGGGAAGAGCTTGTCCATCCGTCTGTGGACTAGTCGACTAGCAATGGAATACCTTAGTTTTTTTTAATTCTTTTATTATTCAGATAGCCTAGGATGGCTCAAAATAACTTGAATTTGAAAATATAAGCAGAGAGGGGCATTTATTTATGACAAATACAAAAACTCATGAGGTTATAGGGCAATTTTTCTCAGAGGAGCTACGACGAGCCGAAGTCAAAAAGTCCATGGATGGACCATGTTGGCCATAGAAGGGTTAACAATTATCATGTACCACAAGGCGCAGTTAATTCTAGAAGCAGTAGGAATTGATAGGTCTTTTTTCAGTGCTGATTGCTTTAAAAGAAGCTCATCGTTTTACGCATTCAAAGTATCAGCATGTTGTTCATGTACAAAGATGTGTGACCTATTCACCTCAAGCAAAACGTGGCTAATGAAAGTATTAGATATTGTCAGGTCGTCTCTCAGATATAACTATACAGATAAGTATCCGTTTCACGAAAGTCGTACAATGCTTTGCTTCAGTCAGCAAATTTTGTCCGAAGTCTACGTGTTGACGTGTAAATTGCAACTTTGCAAAGACAGTATAGCATAAGTAGAGTCTGGTTAATCCTGGATGCCGGTGATAATGAAAAGGGTACTCGTCCAGTATTGAGTGAAGTTGAACAATGGATAGCTACATGCCTGAATGTATCGCCAAACCGATTGAGACAGCATGCATAAGTAAGTACATGTAATGTAACACGATTCATATTTTTATGACTTTGCGATGTCATCAGGAGTGACAGTAGTCGGTGGCTGCGACATTTATAAGTCGGATCAGACGCCTTGAAGAAGACACTCGGCTGTAGACTTCCATCCAACTTGTGAAAAATTCCAACTTACTTCCAGTTTATGCACACTTCCACAGAAAACCTGCAGTTAACTCTCCAAAAAGACCATCAATTTGTGCTAGAACAACAAGTTTTATTAGTGAAATCCTATTTCCGGTCCCCTGTTCCAGATACGAAGAAGAAAGAATCAACAAGTTGTCGCTTACGGTATGTAATTTACATCTATTTATGGCTTTTTGTCAATTTAAACATATAGTAACGTGGAGATGTTACACTTACATACCAGAAAATCATAAAGCATTCGATGCATCCTCTTATTACTTATTAGAGTTTGACGTAGATTGCTTTTCTCCACCACCTACAGAAAAAGGACTCATTATGCCATTTCTCTGAATACCTACTATAAGTAGTATTGAATTGTATGAAAATCATGTTTTAATTTATATAAATCATTTTTCGTTTTTCTATTTGCTATTCTCCTTAAACGCTTTCGGAACTACAATATAGATCAGAGTTTCATTTTGTTTCTATACAAGTAAATGTTATTCAAAGTCGATAAATTCTGTAAAGCTGCATTGTGAGATTGTGACTTTACAGGTAAGTACCAATATTATTAATGGTACAGAAACATGAAAGGAGAAATTTAACAGAAAAGATATCCGTATAATAATCATAATTATTATGTTATTTAATATTTAGAAGAGCGACCATATTGGTTTGTAAGGCGTAGAGTGTTTCATTTCCTTATTATGAATGTACAGAGAATATGTCCATGCAATATTATATAAACAAAATGAACTATTGTTTGTCACATATTTGGATTATGTATTGGGGCAAGGCATTACAATAATACTGATAGTATTTATTACTTTTATTAGGTCTTGTTTTAGCAAAGGAATATTCCACTATTAAAGTTCCAATGGGTGAGCCACCATTCTTCTTTGCATTTCTGACAATGGCTAAAATGGCCCTAATATAGCGAAAAATTAATTACTTATTTAATATGCATTTAATTGCTGTCATTGTTCAGCTATGAATTGTACTACTTATAGTCAACTAATAGTATCTCCTATTTCTATTGTACTTTTAGCTGCGTTAGCCTTCTCCATAATCATCGACTACATTTATTCGAAGATGGACTGTTTAAGTACCAGGGTAGCCACTGCATAAATTCAAAATCTTTTGCATGTAAATTCTCGTAAAAGTCGTATAATCCTGTGGCATTCTCTACTTAAGGAATCAGGACGAAAAAACGGTGGTGCTGCAGGTGGTGACAACAATAAGCCTGGGCGTGGACAGAAATACGTACGCAGAATGACCGTATTGACGCGCCGGGGTGGTGGCACTCGTCGTGTTACTCGCTACCCCTACAGACCTCCTAGGAAATTGTACACGATTCCCGAGAAGGACGAAGAGCTCTACGAACGCAATGAGAAAAGTCGTCTCCACAACGAGGCCAAGAGAATCGGGGAAACAAACTACTTCAACAAAATGTGCCGATTTCTCTGTGTCTATCGCAAGAAGTCTACGTAAGCTCCTCGCATCCCCTAATTATTAATTACCTTTTAATTAACATAATTAAGAGTGACGCTAATAATAATATCCTACTTTTATTTCTGTTCTACAGGTGAAAGATTCTGCAAGTTAGGAAGATCTACAGATGCCAACCATCAACGCGTACATCAACATTCCTTCATTTCTATTCTTCTACAATCTCACGATCATAAAATAATATTATGGCTATAAATTATTCTTGTATCACTCTCTTCACTACTCCGACCCATTTCGTTTCATGGCTAACAAATTTAATTTCTCAGACACAGCTTTAATCAATTGTACTGCTATCAATACCTATCAATCCGTCTATTTTTAACCAAATGTTATAAATTTGCCCTTCGTTGTCATTGACTGAAAGTTATTGTGATGCTGTCGCATGTATTATGTAATAACCTTCCTAAAATGTTTTTTCTTCACTGTATCTAGATCTTTCGTATGACATAGATTCTGCAATAAAGATAGCAATGTGGAGTAAGAAGAGTGCAATTGATCACCCCGTTCAATCCATACGTAGAAGACATACAGCTCTACTCTTCTTATGTATTTAGCTTGAAGAAGAGATAGTTTTAATAGGTACTCGGCGCTATCAGTCTATCAATTAGCAGGACAATAAAATTAATAATAGTCTCAATCAGGAAATGACGAGGAGATAATGCAGTTAAGCACTGTCGCTTTGTACGTGAGAGAATCCTCATTCACGATCGATATCTCACAAGTCATTTACACATGCACAGAGAGCAATCGCACTTAATGACTTCTTTATTGTTACAGAGAGCAAAGTACAATTCTCACCCACGTCATTGCTTAGCGAATTTTTATGCTAATAGATAATGAGTCAGTGAGAATCACTGTACATAATATACGTACACATTCATATACTATTGGTAGACAATCAGATTTTAAAAAAATCGGGTATGACTCAGTGACCCTGACCCTAAGCGTCGCCCCTCTAAATCAAATGCAGCAAATAGCGGAATGTACAGATATCGATTAGTAGAACTCATGGCATTACAGCATATCAGTTAATGTTACATATTATGCATATCCGGCAATAATAATCAGCGTTACACACCAATATCAAGGACAGTTATCTCCATCAGCATTTACAACTAAATTCATAGTATTGATTAATATCAATAAATGATCCCCAATCAAGTGCCGAAGAATCAGGTTGCGCCAACCGAGCCATATTATTGTCACGAGGAATCAACCTACATTTTACAAAGGCTGGCGTTCTAGTAAACGATGAAAACAAACAAAGAAGAAATCAAAGCAAAGCATTCGCCTGTGTATTTAGCCTGCATACCTACATCTGGAATGATTTCCATTTAGGATAAATCCATAAAATAGTAAGCATCACTTGAATCAGTACATGTTCATCCAAGAAGCATTCTCATAAATTATTTCATGGAGTTGGAAAGTTAAATCAAACTAAAGGACAACTTTTTATTTGGGTCCTCGGATTTCGAAATTCAGCACATTAGAACACGTCGTAATATGCTGCAATATTATGAAAATAATATGATTTATGGCTATGTAAGGTCAGAAATGTCAATAACCTGTAGCATTAAATAGGACACACTACTACACACAGTAGCTATCAAGAAAAGCAAGTTCGTAATTGTACACAAATAGCATGGAGTAAAGTTATAACATAATGAGCAGCTGAATTATGGCGAACAATATTATACTATACTAATGCAATATCGCTGACATTACTGATTGTAATTTGTGATAGGCTTCCCATTGTTCCTATCTAATACCGAAGTTTGTAATAGTTAGCACAAAATAATGTATAAATGTAGGTAGGTAAGTACATATTATGGGTCCAAAGTCCAATGCAATGTTCGCATCGATAGTTAACTGTACCCGACCGAAAGAGTTGAACATGATTCTGTTAATATTTTACACGTCCAACATGATTCTGTTCAACTACTGAGCCAGAAAACGTCTG
>JABASI010004231.1:1144-14489 GCA_019776505.1 Tomocerus nigrus | reverse complement strand
ATCGTCAGCAAGAAGTGTGACTATAAATATTAGTGGCGCTGGAGGGTCTAGAAAGTCTAAGCAGCAATCCAGAGAAGAATTCAGATTCAGAGACTATTGCAATTTTCAATTTTATTTACGAATTAATACTTTACGAATTACGAAGTACATTGCAGATTGCAGCGAGTGGAAGCAAACCGGTGAGACTTAATTAATATTTTATTTTTCTAGAATTCACAACCAGAAAATAATATTCAAAATTAGGTTAAAAATAGTTAGATAAATCTTAAGAGAATTAAGAAATACTAGCAAATCTCAATTCTGTTACGTGCGTTGTTTGTTATCTTGCAAGGCCTCTGGCTGTCTGGCTGCTAATCTAAATTCTAATGCGGCTCCGAAGAAATACAATCGCAACGAATCGGTAAATAATCTTCTAATTATTACCTTATTTTATTACCTAGTTTAAATGATATTTTTTACAAATAAACTAATTCCTTGGAATATTTAACATATTATTTTATGAAGCCTTGATAATTTCTTGATAATTAGGTACCATTTTTCTTTTTCTTGCTATCGAGGACTATAGTGGTGAGTCTGGTGAAGAATGTCGTAAGGTAACCCAATAATTTGTCCATAGTCTCTCATTCCCTTTAATTAATCATAAAAGTATGTAAATTTTTACTCCAAAATATGTAGGTAATTCAATATTTACAATATTACAATATTTTTGCATTTTTCCTTTCAGGTTAACAAAGCAGGAACAGTCAATATTATTATAAAAGTGGACAACTGTACTCTGTATAAATTATGAGGACTGGAGAGCGACTTTGATTAGCAAAACACTGTGTATCTGCTAAATAACTTGCACAATCTCCTAAGATCAAGGTATTTAACGACAGTTTGTTGATTTGAGGGAGAACTTTTTAAATTTTCCCTTTTCGAATTAATATTTTATTTTCGGTTAATAATATTTCATTACAGTAATTATTTGTACAAAATGATTTTGTTTGAATATTTAAAAATAAATAATAGAGAAGAAAATTTTTGCTGACTCCGACAGGCTGTTGCTGCATTTAAGAAAATGCGACTGTTCAAAGACGCATCCGCTGAGCGTGCTGGAAGTGTGATTCTTATTTTGACGGAACTGCTAGCATTGACGATAACAAAAGAGATAGTGACGAGTCCACAATTGAACCACGCTTTTGATTATGGAGCATCCTGTACAGTGGACTATCAATGTGACGCAACAAGCTTTGTGACGTGCAACATGGAAACATTAAGATGCGACTGCGTCGATGGAACAAAATGGAATTTCGAACTACAAAAATGTCTTCGAATGGAGGGATGGTCTTGCAACACGAAGCACGGAGCAAATTGCACGGTAAATTCCTCGTGTGTGGCAGGAAAATGCGTTTGTGATGACGATTACCTTCCAAACGGTTCGGGTTTATGCCAATTGACGTACGATATGCCTTGTAGTGACGGTCCTCGAAATTGTTCTTGGCAACAATATCTTGTATGTCCAAAGTCCTACTTCAGTCATCAAGAACGTCGATGTCGGTGTATAAAAGAAGGAATTAATTTTACCTGGGATGACACGAAGAAGAAATGTGTAGCATTGGCGGGAAGTGAGTGCGATTTGGACTACGAAATCAATAGCGCCGGAATTGAATGCACTGAAAACGCCTTTTGCAACTACGACGGCGTTTGTCACTGTAGGAAAGGCTACTCCATCACCAAAGAAAAAACTTGTATGCTGAAATTCGGGGAAAAATGCAATAACGCTCGGAAGGAGTTTTGCAACAAATACGACTTTCTCAATTGTCTTGATGGAAAATGCAATTGCGAATTTTTTATGCAAATGAAATACGATGAGAGTGTAGGGAAATGTCGATTGCTTTCTGGGGAACCTTGTGGCTGGCCTATTAATGCAAGTCATGGACGAGGAAAATTGACAGCTAATTCTACTCATTTCACTCGGAATGGCCTAGACGATCGAATACATACTTGTGTACAAGGTGCTGTCTGTGTAGCTAGAACTGAACATGGACGTGGGGTATGTAAACAGTAAAGTTTTTTGTCACTAATTTAAAATTGGAGAACAATCTATTTGAGTTTTAGTTTTTCATTTTTGGGCCAAATATATGTGACAAAGATTTTAGGATTGATAATTATAACATTAACAATGCGCTTGCGCTTATAGTATATGGTAATAGTAAAACTATTTAATATTATTATTTAATTTTGCATTTTGTATGATGAACCGGAATACATTAATGCACTAATAATTAAGTAATTATTAATACATAAATTATACAAAATACAAAATAAAATAATTAGAAATACATTGTTAAATATTACGTGAGCAAAGTGTGTAACTGCTGGATTTTTTGAAGATAAATCGTATGTTAATTATAATAATTATTATAATACATAAATTATACAAAATACAAAATAAAATAATTAGAAATACATTGTTAAATATTACGTGAGCAAAGTGTGTAACTGCTGGATTTTTTGAAGATAAATCGTACGTTAATTATAATAATAATTTTATGTAATTATTTGTTCGTAAATAGGTATGTGCCTGTGTAGATGGAAAACGAGAAGCTGCAGACAAAACGTGTGAAGAAATTTCATTTGGTAATGATGAAGAGGATTTCGAAATCTTGAAAGCATTTCCATCCAGTTCTCCTTGCACTGATTTACCTAGTCGAGGAAACAGCGTCGTCAGAGGTTGTTTTACAATCAATCCGAGTAAACGCTTGAGCTGCAGTGTTGAATCTGGAACAGCAGTGTGTGGGTGTGGAGAAGGCGCATTTTTTAACGGATCAGACTGTATAAATTTTCCCGGTCAAAATTGTATTGGCTCTGATCGATCCAATCAATGTGCTGCAAACTCCTTTTGTGATGCTACAGAGGGTGTTTGCAAATGTTTTGAACATTTTAGACTAGAAACAGAGTCTTCCTCATGTAAACCCGTGTATGTTAAAAGCAAAAGTGTGAATAGTGTCCTTGCCTCGTCCGAAGTCCAAAATGTTTCCAATTACACAGGACAAAATAACATTTCCGATGGAAGTTGTACAACTTTGAACAATGAACTTGACCGAATGAAATGTTTTTGTGAAATGCTAGGGCCACTAGTCTTTTGGTCAGAAGCTGGTAGACTTTGTATTGGTATGGTCGGTGCACCGTGCAAGAATAATACGAACGTTAATTTTTTGTGCATTGAAAATTCCCAGTGTGACCTTGTTGATGGAAGTTGTCAATGTGAAGATGACTATTATCAAACTGAAATGGATGTGTGCCTTTTCGATGATGGAATGGGAATTAATTATATCGACTACTCGGACGAAGATGATCATACTCGAACGGAACATTCCCAACAATCATTATCTGCATCTTATGCCATTTATCCTTCTTTCAGTATCCTTTTGTTCTCAGCTTACTTACTGATGTTTCCAGCTTTATTCAATGAAATATTCTACTGAGACTCGAAATTAATTAGTATATTTTTTATTTGTGACCAGCATTTATTTAAAACTATTCAATAGTCTAATAGTCATTTGATATTAATTGTAATTCATGGGAAAGTGAAAAATATTAATTTAAAAGAAATATTGACTAATAAAATATGCAACATTTATTAGACGGTAATTAACAGTGTTCAGGCATTAACAGTTGTAGAATTATTAGAATTTTATTCTGTGTTCTTCCTTTATATAAGTGTATTTAATCTTTTTTGTTTTACTTTGATCAAGTAAAAATAACTCTATGAAACATTTTGTTTGGAATAAATTATAGATAATATTATATCTAAATTAACAAGACAAATGCATTCCGGTGCGGGTATTAATTTAGTGTATATAGTATATATTCCTTTTGTACAATTTGTTTGTATCATTTCTGTGGGTTATCGAATAAAAGCTTGTGAAAATTATTTTGAATTATAAAAAAATCCTTCTTACTTAAATAATTTAACAAACAATAAATATATTAATAGATAACTTAATTTATAAAACTAGCTTTAAATGAATTTAAAACTTAATGTATTATATTAGAATATACTAAACAATGAACATTAAATGGAATTTGGAAATTATCGACCACCCACCAGCGGCTTTATCCTGTTAGTTCCATTGTTCGGTTTTGTCTCTATCGATATATCACGGTAGTGTCATGCAATAATTATTCTGGTTTTTAAATGCTTATCTTTATAATACACCTTAAATCGATTTATTATATGTAATTCATTCAAATACAAAAAGAAAATGTTTTCATAATAAACGTTATTTAGCTTACCGATTGTAAAAGTTTTAATTTATGTAAAATTCATTAAATACATTGTATAATATATCAGAATAAAAAAACCGGACTGTAAATTAACCGCTTGTAGGATTACATAAGTGACAAAATGTCAAAAAGATTTTTAATTGTTCAAAAAATTTTTTGAGCTTAATTAGCAAGTGATGGGAGGCAAAAAAAAATTTAAAAAAATTAAAAAACTTTTGGACAGCAATTTTTTGGCCAATTTCGAAACCGCTGAATATTTATAATATATCTGTGCGTAGAAAACTTCAAAAATACATCTCTTACTTTTAAAAATTAGCCGCCAAAAATGTTCTCATGCCAAACTGTTCTAAATCAGTCATTAAAATTTCAAATCCCTATTCAGTGTAAAAATGGGGTCATTGGGTTAGGTTAACGGTTAGGTCAAAAGGTCATATACGTAATAACTTGCATATGGAAATATTTTGTTTTGTTCAGCATTCATATTGATTTACAGTCATCATGCATTGCATTGTAGAGAATATTTTGAACATAGTTTAGTTATAGGTAGTTTTCTTTTGCGTTTTTCCATAAAACCACTCGTTTAGGAGGCGAATCTATTTCAAAATCCTCACTTGCCTTGACTTTTGGACTTTGGACTAGTTCGGACCCTGCTAACTGCTAATATACTCCCATTCGCCCGGATTCCATTTTAAGTTTACCATTTAAATACTTGGCCTTTTCTTAAAAAGTGGTTTACAAACCATTTGTTTCTTACCCATTCACCATTTGCCAATTTGTGTATGTCAATGTAGACGAAGCACGTTTATTATTCACCGAATAACAACTCACTGATAGAAAACCACCGAAAATACAACTCACCGAATCGACATCCCATCGAAAACTACTCAGTTAGGTTGGGTTGGGTTGTGTAATGTGTTAGGTTAGGTTCAATTCGGTGAGTTGTTATTCGGAGAGTTGTGTTTTCCGTAAGTTTTGTTCGGTGACTTCTCTTTCGGTGAGAAAATTTCGGTGATTTGACGTAGATCCCAATGTAGATGTAATATTGGTGTTGAGGCATTCATAATTTCAATAACTAATTAATTAATATTTGAATATTCGGTTTCTTTTATAGGAGCTTTTATAGGAGCTTTTATAGGAGCTAAAGAAAAAGTATTTATAAAGGAGCAGCAAGCGATAACATTTTACGGAGGCCACCAAGAATAATCTGCTGATAATTCATCAATTGCTTCCGGGTCTTTTTGCGATTTAATTCTATTCAGTACATAGTATTTATTTAAAGGTAAGATAAGAACTATTTTTATTGGCTTTAATAGTTAATTAAGTCATGTTTTGAAATTCAAATAATGATATGATATAGGTATACAGGTGTTGAAGAAGACAACAAGGGGTAACGTGAAAATCACGGAGATGATGACCGATCTTTCAGTCGAGGAAAAAGAAATAACTTTCCTTACGGAGAAACGACAGGTACCTTTAAGTAAGCTTTCTTGTTGGGTGTTTCTTTTTCTTTCTCATTTGCATGTAGTTTTAGTTTCAGAGTCGATCGGGATTTTGTGATTGTATACCTTTTTCAACTTTGTCGTACAGGGCGAGGAAAAGGACGAGGCAGAGGCGGCAACTACCGCAAACGTGAAGAGGGGAGTTGTAGTTGTAGTAGACCATTTTATTAGACACGAGCACAACTTTCTTTGAAACAATGAGAGAGGAGGCGTTGAAAAAGCAGGTGAGCGACACTAATATTAAATTATTAATAAAACGAAACATCAAATTGAAGTAAGGAATATATATTTAAATGTATAATTTTGCAATTTATTGAAAGGGTGGAATCAATAAGATAGAAGAACCGAATACAACCACAGATGCAATTAACACTGTCTCAATTGAGAAGAAATCTTCCTTTCGTAAAACGGTGAACCCAATGAACAAAAAGGTATTTATTACTGGATAAAACGATAATAGATCAGTCAAAGGAGGATATTTTTTAATTGCTGCTTTACATAATACACTGACAATTTATTAAGTGCAGGTCGTTAGGATGGCAGAAGGAATTAAACCGGATCTTACCAAAGCCTCTCCACAACTCACGGATGCTAAAAATTCGTCCCCACAAGTCAATTTTCAGGTAAAATTAATTATTAATGTTAATAATGTATTTTTGGTAAAGAAGAGAAGAGAAGTACGCAGCTGGTAATAAATATACTTTTTGAAGCAAATTGATAAATTGTCATTCAACTTTTGTCACAGGGATCTGAGTCCTTGGCAGAAGCATCCCCAAAGATCGTAAAGGAAGGGAGGGGACCGTTCGTGCTCACTAAAGGAGATATGGAAGTGTTGGCCACGTTCAAGTCAACTTTCGTTTATTATGATAAGCCTGAAAAATTCATTCCATCGTTCCGCTGTGCAGCCCCTTGCGATCAGAAGGCTTGGAGGAAAGTGATTCTAAGAGAACTTGGCAGGGCCACTTCTGATGACGATGATGACTAAATACTTCAGTTCACTATCCATTAACGCATACCACCTTTAATTATGTATTACGTCAATGTAGAGTTAATTTATGTAGAATTTTAGCGATAGTATTGTGAGTGACTACATTATTTCCTTGACCAAACTTTTTCTCATACTGTGTTTTGAATTTGTGGATGACTTCGAAAAATGTTAGAATTTAGATAATTGCAATGTAAAAGCGTACATTATACATTTTGAATTTAATTATGTAATACATTTAATTAAACTGCGTCTTTGTAATTGAAAAACTTTAATTCTTATTAACCTCTTTAAAAACTTTCATTATTTACCAATTTTCTATCAGCGGAATCAACACTCACTCATCAACCCTTGCGAGCCTTCGTTTAGAATATTTAATAGGAAAGGAATATAAGTCACAAACTTATTATTATTACAATGATAAATATGCAATAGAATCATTCACATATAAATCCAAATAATACGACATTAATTTGCGCATTACATACAACACGTAAATGTAGTAAGTAGTAAGTAGAGCAGGAAAGGGTTGGTGTCGGGAGTCGGGATTCTCGGGATAGGAGTGACTGAGAGGTTAAAGTCCCAGGGTTGGGACGGTTGGGACGGTTGGGACACGGTTATCCCGACACCAACCCAGAAAAGGGACACTAAGATTGATAATAAATTGTAGGATTGATCATGTGTGACGATGTGATGTGTGTGATGCTTGCATGTGATTTTAATTTGGTGATGTTTAGTGGGATTACATTTTTTACATTTTGCATAATATTGTGTTATATAATTATGAATGGTTTGAGAAGGACGATATTATTTTCGCAATAATAATAATATGTCAAAATTATTGTGAATATTTTGAGTCTAATAATGCCCATCTTGCATCTATGAAAACAGATTCAAGGACATGTCGACGTCATTTTACAGCGCTTTGATTGGCTGATAGAAATTCGTCTTATGCAAATAATCATTTATTAGTAAAATTCGTTACGGCGGGAATGTCTTCACCCAGGCATGCATGTGCTTGTTGTTGTTGTATCCCCATCCCCATAATATTTATATGTAAACATGCCATACAAAGGGTCGCTCTCGGACTCTCAGACTCTCACCATTTTTCAGTGTACGCCCGCACACAATCCAATGCTTGACGAAACTTTAAATCGCATTTTTCGAATTCTCTACTGTCCAGGGACCAACTGTAATTATTTTAATGTAATCTCTGCTTATTTCTGAAATTTTTGGCCCTTGAAATTCAAGATTTAGATATAAAAAAAGCTTGTTAAACATTCCTGGGAAAACCTGTCTTCCATCTGCTAAATAATTTGTAAGTATTTTTTTAATAATCTAAATGATGATCACAAACAGTTGACAGTTTGACAGTCTAAGAATATTCATCACGATCATCTCGTTCATTGTTCATCGCTCATGCCATCATGAAATCTTAAACTGGTGATAGGTAGGACTATTTAGGAATAGGGATTATCAGACATCATATTAGGATGCAGATGATTTATTGATTGTTTATGTGACCGCCATGCATATTTATTTATTTTCCATCCCAAATATCCGTAGGAAAAATGATTCGGAGTCGGAGAAACTTTATAGAGCGCTATTACAGCGATTGGATGGACACTATGAAGAAGAGAAAACACGAGCAGGACGGAAGTTTCTTGTTAGTCACCCAGAAGGAATGGGAAAAGGACGTCATTTGGGATGCAGAAAATTTTGGTGACAAACTATCTAAGAAAAATACTTCATCAGTATGCTGGATCCCTACTTTACATTCCAGAAAAGATCCATATTACACCCCACCGCCAGAAAACGATGCCAATGGAACATTATTTAAAATCATGTAAGTGGAAAATTTTAATTTTGAATTTAAATGTGATTTATGGGTAATTAGTAATTATACAATTTAGTTGCTTATACGGGTGACGGATTTTTGGAACCCAAAAATATTTTGTCAATTTTTTATGGCAGATCTGGGCGTCTCAGACAATTTGAAGTCGATTTGGGGGTGGTCATTTTTGTGGGTGGGGAATACTACCTCCATTGGGGGTAAATTAGGTGATATCTGATTAGGTACGAAAACGTACGGAACCACCTATAGGTACCTATGTATTATACATGGGGATTTAATTTGACTATGAGGACTTACGATTTTAACGACCATTTCCCCATTAATTAGCCACATTAATACCCCAGTGGGTCACTATATGGCCGGGGGGACTTATTTCGTAAAATACGGTAATAAAAGTTGCCCGGAATGGAAAATTATGTAAAAGTTTCGTTTTTGTTTGTAAAATGTGGAATACAGGCAGATGCAGATGTCATGCATTTATATTAAAACTTTTATTACTTTCATTTAATAGTATTCAAAATTGGATTAAGATCTTATATGAATTCAATCATTTTTTGTTTGAATGCAGGGAGGAGGAAGCTTTTACACAGATAGCCTCCGAAAGTAACAAAATTACAAATGACGAGCCACCTCAACGGGCAATATCATTTCTACCGATCGAAAATCCAGATTTAGTAAACGGTCGATGGGAAGACGATATAATTTGGGATGCTGAAGAAGAGGATCCAGAACTGTGGAGACCACTAGTCCCTTGTTTTGATGCCGGTGATGATAATATTGTGGTAAATTTTCCGTCTGATTCAGTGGATGTCGTGGATGGAATTAAATCTGCAAATAATAAAATTACGAAGCCCAGAGTCAATCCCCATACATCAACGTCAAAGAAATTAATCGCTGAAGTATTTGGGAATGGAGATCATAACACAAGTGCTGATAGTGAAGTCGACGTTAAATTAGATCCGTACAACATTTCCAACGACGAGTATTACAAATTAGGAAGCTCGCAAATGTCAATGAGTACATTTTCTAACCGGCAGCAATTTGTTCATACGAAGCCTGTTCAAGATTTTCATCCACTTTTGTTTCCTGAGAGTCAATTTCATTATTATGCTTTGCGAGGCTATCACAGACCTTCCGTCAGGCAACTGTTGACACCACGGAAATTATATTCCATTCAAACGGTTCATAAGTTTGCTGCTCAAATGAAAAAGGTTGATTTGTAATATTCTTTTCCCGTTTTTTCTTATTACCCAAGGAATTGAATTAACTGATCTATTTTCTATACACAGAAAAATGAAATCAAATTACGAAAAGAGGAAAAATTGAAGAAAGCTGGGGAACCTGTCCCCAAAACATTTTCTCCATTTGACAGCATCCTCGAGCTCACTGGAAGATATGGAGAAATCATTCTGATAGAATACTGTGAACAGTTTCCGCCGCTTCTTTCTCAGGTAACACAATTTTTGTATTTTTTTTATGTTTGAATTCACAAATCTTTCTTTTTCTAAACATTGTAACATCCTCTGGTTAATCAAGTTAATTTTTTTAAAGGTTGGGATGCATTCCAAGATAACGAACTATGTTCAAAAGAGACGTAAAGTTATCGATGTGACTATGAAGTATGGAGAGTTTAGTACTGCAAAAGAAAACACATTTTTAGGGCAACTGGGCAAAGATGCTATTCTTCAAACCTTGGAAAACAATTTATACCGATGTCCTATTTATGAGCATCCAGTTAAATCAGATTTCTTGGTAATTCGAGTAGGGTACGTATTTATATGACAAACTAAAATTGTTAAATACTGGCTTGAATTTATTAATTATACTCATAAAAAAATTAATTACAAATTAATATAACGGAGTAAAAAGATATTTTTCGTAGGGATAATTTATTCGTAAGAGAAATAGACGCCGTGTTTACTGGAGGCCAACAATCTCCTATGATTATAGTACCACAGCCCAAGTCAAAGGCATCTACAGTGTTTACTAAATCCTTTTTAAAAGTAAGAATCTTTCACTGGTCGCCAATAATAATTAATCTTTTTATAATAAATGCAACATGGAATGATTTTTGCTATTTTGTCTTTATTTAGGTTTCAATTTGTCGTTTCTTACGGAGCAGCAAGAGTTTTCCTAAAACTGTTCATATGACAGACATCAAATCAGCGTTTCCGAATGTGTCCGAGAATTCCATTCGAAAGGTTCTTAACGATCTGGCAGAATATAAACGAGGAGGTATGACTGGCACTTGGAAAGTACGAAGCTCTCCTCAATTTTCTCTACCTTCGGAATCAGAAATGGCTTCTTTAATTTCACCAGAACAGTATTGTGCCCATTACAGCTCGGAGTCAGCGGAATTAAGATTAAAGGTCTCTTTCATTTTTATACAAACGCTCATAATAATATAAGCGTAAATATCGGAGATGTAGTAAAATTTACAAGACTCGGACAAAGATCCGATCGGATCATAAATTGAAAATTGTCATTTTTATGGAGTATTTTGTGATTAGTTGCTTGAAAATACGAACAGTAAATTATTCGTTATCATAAATTAATATTTTTTAAATTACAGATGCTTGGATACTCAGAAAAACATTTTTTGTCAAAATTAAAAGTTGGCGATGGCAATAACGAGAATAATGAAGAGATTGAAACGACTAAAGTGGAAGAGGTTAATTGTGCACCGTGGAATACAACGCGAGCTTTTCTGTCTGCCGTAAAAGGGAGCTGCCTTTTAGAGGTCAATGGCCCTGCTGATCCTACCGGATGTGGCGAAGGCTTCTCTTACATTCGAACTTCTAATAAAGCAATTGTAATAACCAATTCGTATGCCAGTCTAATATATACACATGATGCATTCAATTTCTCTATCCTATAGTTCTTTTAAATATTTTTTTCATCTGAGGAATGGAATTTTAATTTATTCACAAGTAAATCTAATGTAATATTTCATGAAGACCGTAGATCCTGAGCAAAAGAAATGTATCAATGGAACAAAGGTTGATTTAAGAAAACTTGGCGTCTTAGAAGCTAGAAAGCTGCTAAAGTCTTCTGGAGTTCCAGAAAGTCAGGTAATTGCGTCTTGCATCAAATGACAATTTCTAACGATTGCTAAGCTGGAATTTCATTACTGAATTTTCTCTCTATTTTCTAGTACAAAAAGTTGTCTCGTTGGGAAATGATAGATGTGATTAAAACTCTTTCGTCTGAAAAAGTGCTTGAGGGTGAGAATGCATCAGGATTCTCACGTGTCAATCCCCTTTCAACTGCGGAACGTCAGAAAAAGTAGTTTGAAAATTTAAATACCTAATTTATAAAAAATATATGAAGAAATTATAGTTAAGTTGAGCTACAATGCTACATGAATAATTTAATTATGATTTTTCAGGAATAGGCGAGATCGTCAGCATATTTTTGACCTTCAGAATCGAGTTTTAGGCTCTAGTGAAGTATTGTCTTCTGACAATGATAATGGCGATTCTGATGTATCGGATATTGAAGAAGCTGGAAAACAATTGGAAGAAATGCTCACTAAAAATATTTCCCAAGAGCAGGTGCATAATTTAGCTCTGACGATTTTTTTTTGTAATTACTTTGAATATTAATTATAAATAATAGCAAATATTTAAATAGGTTGATTTAGAGGCAGAAGAGAGGGAGAGATCAAGCCTGATAAAAATGCTTATGGAGGAAAAGAAAGACGGAGGAGACGCTGAAAATAAGAATTCCAAGAAGAAACGCGTCCTCAAAATCTGTAGAACTTACAATACCAATGGCGGCTCATACACAATGACGGAAACTGTTCGAAATCAAGACGTGATCGAAATTTATGAAAAAATTCAGAGAATGGGTAGCCAAGCAGAGCAATTTTTGAGAACTGGTATCCTCAAGAGAGGTGCAGATCGTTTAAAAGCCAATGAAAAAAGGTTGGAAGTTGACAGAGCCAGGCGCCTGAAGAAGAAGGAGCAAAAGGAAGCAAAACGGATGGGCGACGAATTGTACGGTTCAAAAGCAAAGAAGAACAAAGGCAAACTTTTGCCCGCATTTGACAAAAAATGTGGTGCTTGTGGAGAGGTATGTTTATTTATATTTCTGCCATATATTATCATCCATAATAATTATTTTGAGAGCATGAAAATAAATTGAATTTCTATTGCCTATGTGTAAATTATAGATCGGTCATCTAAGAACCAACAGTTGCTGTCCAAAATTTGTTCCTAAAAAGAAACCAGACGGAAAGCGAAAGGGTCGTCCACCAGGCATCGTATTGAAAATCAAATTGGCCAAGAAAGAAGAGCCGCAATTATCTTCAGGTTCAGAATCAGATTCGGATTCGGATTCTGAATCCGAAAGTTAGATGATATATGATTGTATGTTATTATAATGATTTATATTTAATATTTAAAGTGTATCTCCTATACGAAATACTAAAGTGTATTTCCTTGTCGATATATAGTCTTTTTTTATACTCGATCCCCTCCTGGATAATTTGTATCGCTTAGTGTCTTTAGTTATGTAATGTCAATTAGTTGACGAATTGTAGTTAAAAGCATATCTAAAAGAAGTAGCTTATTTTTAGAAGTAGTGGTTAGCCTTTTAGAATTCGAATTTAATGACAATTGTTCGTAGTCTGCAGACTATGACCATCCAAAGTATTCATAAAGTTGTTTTTCTAGTGTTTGGTGTTAGTTTTCATGGTTAATGCTAATAATAATATTATATGCAGATGAGAGT
>JABASI010004230.1:0-14490 GCA_019776505.1 Tomocerus nigrus | reverse complement strand
ATTATGTATTATGTAAAGCATATGACATGTAACAGCCTTTTCAAAGGAATATGTCAATAAATTCAATTCAATTCAATTCATATTATATCTATGCGGCAGTTTCATTCCGCAATTTTAAAAATGAGATAAGGCTTTTGTTGGTGGTAGGGAACGTAGGACTAAGGTGTACCTAAATAATATGTCACCGCTCATTTACTTAAATTATAATAATCATATTTACATATGCATTACCAGATATAAAATAAATTGCATGTGCATTATGGACAGAAGCATTGCAAACTTGATTAAGGCTTTGGTTTTGGGTTTAAACATTTAAATTAGAGAAAAAACTATACGCAAGTCTGTATTTGAACGATTTACAAGATAAAGTTTCCAAATAACGCTCTTTTATATGACCATGCGCAGTTATGAAATAATGACTGACGATGGTTTTTAAATCAGAAGGGGGCATAAAAATTAATAATGAGGGTTCTAATGATTTTATGATTGTTTCAAAGTTAAGTTACCTTACATAAAGGCGCAGTAAAATGGTTCAACTAGAAATAACATTAATGTGTAATTAAAATTAACAAAAGACTTTGATTGATACGAGTATACTTTTTGTAACTATGATGGCCATCCTTTAGGCTGATATTAAGATAGTGACAGCCTTAGCTAATGCCTTGAGATAATTCATCCGTTTTAGGTAACTTTCAAAGAATTCTGTGGTTTTCCCACCTGCATCAACCCACATAGAATCATCGCAAAAAAGAGGTAGCTTGATATAGTGTCCGCCTTTCAACATAAGACTTATTTCATTTTTTTGTAAGTAATAAACAAGCATACAATCTGTGGCATCTCTGAAGTTATTTTTCTACTGCGATAGGTCTTTCTGGCAATCTGTGCAGAATTTACGAATGAGAATAATGTTTATGAATCGACATGCATTATGTGCATTTCATGATATGATAAGGTGAAGGAATCACTAGTCATCTTCAATCAGCTAATGCTTTACATTTTCATTAATATGCATAAATAAATGCATGCGTGAAACAGATAACCTATAAATTCTTTATTATCTTCGTACCTAGAACTAGAATTTAAAACTAAGTACTTACTTTATTATTTAACACCCTTCTGGAAGTTGTTCAATCAAAATGCCTCCTTTTAGCAAACCGTGTCTATGCATTTTTTATTACCTGTTCTGAGAATTATAATTAGGCATCATTTGCACATGCATAATAATATTAATAATATCCATAATTACCTACTTTGTGCTATTTGCATACTTATTTTAGATATGAAGCCAATGGTTTCATTAACTCAAAAGTATTTTCATGACTTGCCATAACATTATATGGTTCAAAATACATTTGATCCCGAAATATTGACTGCTTTTTCGCGTAAAAATTGCAAGTAAAAATGCAAAGTGAATGAAATTTCTCCTTATTTTCATCATACATTCCATACTCCATACTGGCATATTATTCTGCATATTAAGGATGATATTAAGTCGTACTTAGTATACGTAACAGAATGCTGTTTTCTGATAATGACTAACTAATAAATAGATGTTTGTAGCTCATCCCATTTCATCATTGTGTGTAGTTATGTCAGTAAAAAGGCAAATTTCTACTAATACACGTCACATCTTCCGTTGATCTCTGTTTGTATTTGTATTTGCTTAAAGAAGGCAGCCTTTCACCGGGACTTGAATGAGAGTCTAGTTTTCTATTAAAAGTTAACAAGCTCCTCCATGAGAACTTTTTTTAGAAACTTCGTTCGTAATAAGCAAAGTAGGGTAAAGTCAAATGCATCTTCAAAAACTCTTGAGTTGATTGACTGGTTCAGTTAAGGACAGAGTAGATGAGGAAGGCACAATAGATAAGATAGCCTCCTCTGCATATTTTTCCACTAATTCTTCTTACATCATATTACATTATTACTACTAGAAGCATTTCTTTTAACTAACTACTCTGAGTTGGAGGCGGACACAAATAATTATAAAAGAGACTTTCACCATTCTTCTCTGGCCTCGGCGTGAGTATGCATAATACTTGATATTATTTACAGCAAGCTCAGAAAACCAGGGAATCTCTTGATCCCATCTCATTATTGCGTCTTTCCCTCTTCATTCAGGTCGTCGACTCGTCGTACACAGATTTTTTCTTGATTATCACATCACACCATAAGCAGCATCGAAGCCACGGCCTTGCAGAAGCATCCCAATTTACTGTAATATAAAATATGCAAAAACAGGAAATATAACATGTACTACAATGTCATATTATATAATATCCACGCTAATTAATCATAATCAATAATAATTAGAAAATTAACAGTGTCTACCAAATTGATATAATCAATGCTAATAAAATTATGGCTTCCTTTTTCATTGTCAGTGGAAAATCTGTATTCTCATTCAACTCTTTTTAAATGGTTTAGGGAATAGTGAGATAGTTAAATCAGTTACAACAAAAATCGATTAATAAATAGGTATCATCATGGAATGGAGATCAAATTAAATTATCTCATAATGTCATACTCTAAGGACCTAAGCAATTATGCAATCTAAAAGTGTTGAAGTTTCTGTTTAATGAAATTGGATTTTTGATGACATAATTAAGCGTTTTGCATTTACAGAAGAACAAATTGCTTTTAGTTGTGTGCATTATTTTGTATGCACTAACTCTTGACTACAGACAGAGCTAAGGCAGATACCTATGTAAATATTACGTAATTTCTATTATGTCACACGATCTAAATATTATGAGTACCCGGGTTCGTGGTAGGTAAAATAATTTGACAAAGGATGACGTAAGTAGTGATAGATATGCCTATATCCACCCACCTACTATATCCAATGGTTTACTTTCTTGCACGGGAAATGAATTCAAAGGATAAACTTGTAACAAGAGACTGAAATTCATTTTCTTTTTGCGTATTATTACTCCGCCGGGTAATAAAGCTCAGTAATAGTGTATTTACCTTTGCCGTTTGTAGTCTGAGAATGGACGACACCACAATTCATGTGACAACATGTGAAAATGCCGTCCTAGTACCTGAGCTGACTTGGTATCATACCATACCTTACATAGAAAACCGTAAAGTTCAACTCAACAGACAGCAATGAATATGCCAAGTGTCATTCGTGACAGTTTTTGGAAAAGGCAGAACTGGACATTAAATCCTTAACTTTCATCATATCATATATTCTGGTAGGTACACTAACGTACACAGTCTGAATTTTCCAATGGCAAATATCGAAAAAATTCTAAAAAGGACATTTGGCAAATAACCAAGAAAATTTATTCCATTATCATTACTGCATTAAATTGACAAGCTAAGAAAACATCATATCTGATGCATTAGAGGTATCTACCTAAATTTAATTTAAACACAAGAATATATGGGAATGTTATAAATCTATTTTATTACAGGACCCGGAATATCATCAAATCACATCGTGGTAGTGAATGTGTTGATCTAATATTTCAGCAAAGTTTTGGTATTTGGCTGAATGCAATTAAGTGACCTATAATTAGGAATGGTATTTTATTTTTTAAAGCAGTAAACTGTTAGAGTAATGTATAATCTTGGCCCAAATTCATTAATTCAGGTAACTCATTATTTAGAGATTGAAATGCCATTATAGAGAGCTGATAGTAAGTAGGTAACAGAGCTAGTAGTGGAGATGGGGCATAATTTAACTCTGTTATTTATTTTCTGTGTGATGAATTTCAGGGTCCATGAGCACAATCGAGTCACTGATTGCTTCATTTGGTCTGTGCGTTTGTATTTAGCTAACTGACGGACTAGGTGGAGGCAGTTAGTTAATCCCATTGAATTCATTCTTGTCACAGAGTTGAATAGAGGCGCAGAGTCGAATGCTTTAATGAGTTTTGATAGTGAATCTGTGTGAGTGACTGTGACTGTTGGGTTGCTGCACATACAATGAAATTCAACTCCTTCTTACATTTAAGTTCGTTAGGCTTCAACTTATTTGCTACATAAAAAACGTACATTAGCGATGCGATGATGATGACAATAATATAAGAGTGTTTGCCTTTTGCTCTGCATTACGCAAGCCTTGCATTGCTCTGGCTTCATTCACTGATTTTCAGTTTTTGTCTGATTGAGTGAGCATCAATTGGGAAGTGATGTGGTCGTAGTTGTAACTTGTAAGAATGACTATTGTGAGCGGGGAGCATGGAAATGATTCAGGAGTCGGCTGTATTATTGTTACGAGTCCGGGACATCTGAGTCAGTCAGTGTCTGCAAAATATTTCTCGTGCGTGGACATCTAATGAAGTTGCGAGGGTAGAACCTGCCTGCATATCCTCCAGCCGAGCAGAGCTATAGTAGTAGCTCTAGCTACCCATTAGGTGTGTGTAGTATTTATATATTATGTGTGTGCTGTTGTGTGTTAACTATGTTATTCGTGTGCAAAAGAGGCTGAACCCTACACTAGATTGTGAATGGAGAGCTTGATGAGCTCTGATTAGAACCCATTCTTCGAAGTCTAGTGATATTATATACAAGAATCAATTGAATGAGTGAGGGATTGCCTGGAAGGCAAAATAACCGAGCACTGTACAGCACTCTCTCCCTGTGCATCCTGTTCAGGATCAGGGCATATACAATACATAGGTAGCTATAAGATTATATACAACAGCACAGGCAGTTCACAAATCATTTATATCCATGTCATACAGGGCATTTAATAATTCCTTCTATAACCTTGCCTTCCTACCCGTATAACAATGACTGGGCTTACAGGTAAAATTTTTTGTTGTATTTATAGAAATATTAGATGAAAAATTTCGTCCTCTATTTTTGAAATTCAGAGATAATAAATTATTTCAGCATCTAAATATAATTTTAACTTTCCTGCTAGGTATTACTAAAGTATTTTGGTTGAAAACAATTTATTAAACAGTAGTGTGATGGTGTGTGTACATTGAGTTCTTACATGAGCAATGCTATAAAAATGTAACGGAGTATAGCAATGCCACAGTCAAATGATAATCGGTCACAAAAATATTTTCTGTCAGAAAAGTCTATGGATTCAGTGGAAGAGTGGAGAACCATGCTATTAACTGAGAAATAGAAAATCTACCTAAATCTCATAATTTGCAATTAAATGACATTTTTTCGTTTTTGGGTATTTTTTAATTTTATTTTGGGGGGTAATCTTAATCACATCTTAACAACACATAAAAAAGTGTGAGCCAAGTACTTATGTCCATTCGTTCATGATACAGACATATTATGAAACATTTCTATAGAGACAAATGCCGCTCTGCTATATTGATATTTTAACAAAATTCTAATTTTTAGTTTTGCTGGGTATATACGGAAGTAGAGTTTATTTTTCGTTTGTTGACCTGACATTAGTTTAAAATGAAAGCGACTAAAAAGTTTCCACTTCGAATATGTCTACATAATAAAATATTCATGGCAAGACATTTTACTTGATCACTACGATTCAATATTCATTTATTATTATTTAGATGGATGCAGAAATAAAAATTTAGTATACGGCCGGGGCCGATGATTTTAATGTGGAAGGCAAGGAAAATGAAATAATGATGGTTAGTTAGGTAGGGACAATTTAAAAATTGGGAATGCCTGAAGGTAATAAAGTACTGGGCTCACATTTTCCACCAGTATGGCTATAGCATGCTATAAATTGGTATAGCTAGAGCTAGGTGTACATAACACACGTCTCCATGTGCAGAGACGTCGCGTCGGTGTGCTGTGTACTATAATGAAAGTGGGTTTCTTTGGAGGAGCATTCCATGTTTTGCTCTGTGCAGAAATGTGTCCAAGTCATTTATGGCAGCCGACAGGACATGAAAATCCTTAGCCGTACAACCAATTTCCTTTTGACACACACTGGGTGGAAAATTAATTTTTTAAAGAGCGAGTGCATTGAGAGGTTGAGAAGACGAGAGGGACCTATCGTGGAAATTAGTTTTATAGATCCATACGAAGCAGAGCAGATTATTAAAGCTAAATCGAATGGCTCGGCTCGTTCATTCTTATGGAGAGTCTCTTGCTTGCGGAAACTTTTCCTTCTTCCTGCCTTGCCTGCCATTGCCTTCCCTGTCGATCTTTCCCGGTTCAATTTCTTTCTGTCTTCCGAGGACGATGTGTGGGATAGGAGCGATGAACATTATTATACTTAGTCCTCTCCATCTATGTGATGTACGTACTTATATGCCAAACCAAGTGAAATCATCCAAACACATAATATCATTATAACCGCCGCACGGAGTCCACTTGCGTTCTGGGAAACTCTTCTCTTGCTTTTCTTTGCCGTGGAATGGCACATCTCATATTATCCTCCTCTTCCCCAAAACTCTTCGTGTCCTTTCAATATCACTCAGAAAGAACATTCTTTCCTACATAAATTCATTCATGAATTCCTCTCCAATTACTGTACTTACATCTGAAATACATAATCACACGATGATGAAAGGCTAATTCATTATTGCATTTTCACGTCACAATTTTTTCCAAGAAAATAAGGAACGACCGTCCTTTGATAGTTGAAAATTAGATATGTAGCTAAGTACATTTTCTAGCTCATACTAGCAATTTATCACTACACATTTATTTATTGCTTCTAATTCTGTGCAGTTTAATTGTGCTTTTTGCAAATGGGCAATTTCAATTGGTTAAACATTACCTACCTAAATACCACTAATTAAAATAAATGGCATACATACCAACTTGAATTAATTACTACAATTTTATGTAGAGATAGCAAATGTTAATTAAACTTTCTATTAGGTTATACCTATACATATGCGTAATAATAGTCTTTTAAGTGGAAAGAAATGTAATTATGTATCATTCATAGGCATGTACCATTAAGGCCATTTATAGGTGTAGTGTAGGAGGAAGCCTACACGGTTTGGTTTAGTATTCTAAAACTATCGATGTAAAATGGATTTGGCTCCCGGTAGTAGATTTTGGAAGAAATGGGTTCATAAAGGGAAGAGATGCTGAATGAAATTAAAATTCTTGGTTTTTCTCATCTGTATGAGTAATTTACGTGCTCCACACACTAAGATGGGATGTGTTAACTTGAGCGTTAAATTCCTATCAGACACTATCTGCTAAAGGTGAACTGTTTACAAAACTAACCAGGCTTTTCCAATTTGGTTTCCGATTCGGCTTTTCATTCTCTTCACCAGGATCAGATCCATTCTCCAGTGACGACTTCCAGTTTTTCTTCATTGAATTGCAGCTTGTTATTTTAGTCCCTCCGTATTCTTCACTCGAGTTAATACTTTATACTGCACATGTCTGTCTAGTTGGTATGTGTAATACGTACGTATACCTACTTATGTAGCTGACTGGTGATATTCGCTATATAATTTGTGCGTTCGATCGGGACGGCCGTATCTCTCTTTATTTTCCTGGAAGTGGATAATGGAGAGATAAACTTGTTTTATGATGAATTTAATGACCTTTCGAGAAGGAGCCTTAATTGGCTAAAGAACCAGATTATGCAAATTGTTTATTATCGTGTAGCTTCATGTCTTTATGCAGCCAGGAAGGAAACGCATATCAAATAATGAGCTTTCTCGTTTTCCTTTCCATCCCTTTGAAAAATGTATGTAGCATTTAGTCAACAGCTAAGTGTGGATCTTATGACATAATGAGCCCCCTTAAATGCTCTCTCTACTGATCTACGATTTCCTTTTATTTTACTGCTAGAGAACAGATAGACTGTCATCATCATGATTAACCTCTTAGTCATTCAGTGTCAGCATTAACGAAAGCCTTCATTATTCCTAAAGGCTCAGCCAGCCAAAAAGAAAGGGATAATAATGCCTACCTGAAAAGCTTTTATTGTTAAAGATAAGCTTTTTGATAGCTCCGTCTAATTTTTCAATACGAAAATTGAATCGTTATTGTGTATCTACCATAATAACCAACCTACATTAAGTAAATACAAGCACCATATTCTCTAAAAAGTAGTAATGAAATTTCTTCCTAAAACCATATCGACCATTTCATCTATGAATACAGAATATATATATATAGACGAAATCAATATTTCTTTTTGGATTCAATTTATGTGTAACGAAATAGACAAAAATGAGCCTTATTTTATTAATCAGTAACTGGAATATAATTCAAATAAAAAGGTATAGGTATACTAGAAAACAGGCAGCATCTATTTTCTGTGCAATGCAAAACTGCATTAAAAGCATGAGATTCTAAGTAGCTATAGGCAATGAAAATATTAGACACACTGAAACATTTCCATATTCTGCATAATTTTTTAGTTGATCATGCAATATAATTTGTTTTAAGTGTTAAAACTCATATCATTAATTAACATCTAGGTTGCTAGTTGTGGAGTTGGTTTTTTTGAGAATTAATTGGTTCGGCTTCCTAACTAAAATGACTAATGACGTTGTGCATTGATAGTCACTCAGAAAATATTCATATATTGCCGCACAAAATTATTGGAAGGCTTTTAAAATAATAGGAGGGTGATTTCATGGTATGTACCCCGTTCTAGCGTATAATATTTCATTTCAAATTATATTTTTAACTATGGCAATTTGAAGTAATAGTTTTGTTCGGTGCACTCTAAATTGAAAATGCATTGATGTAATGTAGGTCCTGTGTAGATAGATACCTAAGGGAATACATAGTACTCAAATGTCGCATTAATGCATTTTGGTAAAGCTGCTGGTTGGCACAAATGTTCTGAGAAGGAAGTTAGCGCGAAACAGAAAGAGCATTTCATTCTTGGAGTAACAAAGCTAATGCGATGTAAAGTAAGAGTAGACGTAGTAGTAATAGATATAAAAATAGGGGAGAACAGTACTTACTGGATGGTGGAGTAACAAAGAGAGTTGCCATAAATACTGTAGTTGTTTAAGCTCTTAGCTCCTTACAATGTATCTCTTCTCGTCCCATCATGCATGTGTGCAAACATGTGTACAGCGATTAATTATTATTCGTGGGAGCATGCAATGCAAGCAGCCAGACAGAGCAGAAAGGTTCAAATGGGAGGGTGACATTATGGCTAATGGCTTTATAATTTTTCCCATCTAAGGAGGATCCATTTATACATTAATGCGATATGAGAGGATTTACTTCCATTCTAGAGACACGAGAATTTCTCAAGCTGAAACACCGAACCGATCCGAACCCCGTCTTCCACTACGTATAGAGCATAATCATACCAGCCACTAAATACAGAAGCAATGCCAAACAATAGTAAAGATATTCTACATTCTTCCTGGATTATTATTATTCCTGGGATATCCTTAATAACGATATTGTCTTTTACTGCTAAGAAAATTTAGTTCGCGGCATAGACGAATTATATTAAAAATCAAATTCTTGTGTAGGTATTGGCAGCTCAGAAAGAGGAATTAATTGAACACGGATTCATTTTAGACACCTACCTTACACTGCTTATTTAATGCAATCCATACCACACATTACCTAAAACTCCGAAATATAATTAAATGGATTAGATTTCGAATTTTTAGCGAAAAATAAATTAAGTGAGTTTAAATTGCTTTTGACTGGTTCATGTCTCTAGTAGGAATACCTACCAAAGTATAATGGTTTGAAGTGGATCTGAAGTTTTACTTAACTGTATACTACAGACAGAACGACGAGTGCCATTCATAGCCATCGTATTAGCAAAGCAAAAGGAAACGAGGCTCGGGCTCGGCTGAAAGAAACCAATAAGTCTATATAAAACATTCCACACGAAGTACAAAATAGAACAAGTCAACTATCAGCTATTTGGTTGCAGAACAAAGTCTTAATGTCAAATTATGTGCCATTACTACTATAGGTACTAGAGTTTTAGGAAAAGTCATAGGTTTTTCAGCAATCAAAGACATCCTCATACTCGTAGGGTTTCACTTTATTCTCACCGGCTTCTGTTTTCTCCAAATACTCTTGGGATTGGAAATGAAAAATGAGGCAATGGCAAGATAGTACACGCGTGGGGGCTTAATAGCTAATATCACCTAGGTACCTACTTACTTTGTTTTAAACATCGAATGTGGGTAAAACCCCATTCATAAAATTCATGCAGTCGAAAAATACTCTAGGTATATGTTTATACATATTACTTAAGTCTTTATGCTAATTATTAAACTATTTTGATACCTGTGTATGGTACGAGTAAGATTTAACTTGTTTGGCAACTTATTAAAATTTATGCATTCCTACTTTGCATCACTATGACGTTTTGTATAAACAAGTCTGAAGAATCAGACTTGATGTCATTATTAATTTAAAGAAGTGATATCTACTGGACATGCCATTTATTCATCAATCAGTCATGTAAATGTTAGTGCTGAGTTGGAAAGAATTATTTTTCCTATTGTTAAAATGCAACTTTTATTTAAGGGCTCTTGCAATACTATATGACACGAAAAAGTATTGGTGAACAGCCGAACTATAGTGCATGCCAGACAATTAAATTTTGGAATGTGAAATAATTATTTGTTCCGTTTGAGTTGATTGATTGTAGGTACGCTTGGTATATACGTATCGCAAATTCACAAACCAGAGTTACATTCAATTTGTTAGCGAAATCTTGTGTCGCTGAGATAATGAACGCATGCAATTTTAATAGGAAAGCATTAATGAGCTGTGCTGGTACGGTGATTTAAATTGGCCCTTGTGACGACTTAAATAAAGTTCTCCAGTGAAGTGAAATGACGAATTCATTAAAGTTTTACAAGTTTCCATTTCTCGGGTTCTCCTCTGACTCTCCCTGCTTTAGCTCATTTAATTGAAAGAGGCGAGTATGATATTATTATATTATTAGTTTCCAGAATGGGAAAACTGGAGCAGTTGTTATACTATAGAATTTGTCGAATTGCATAAAATGTATAAATTTTGCAAAATAGTTTCCAGGGTTTTAAGTCATTTAAAAAAAATTATATTTCAGTAATGGAAATTATAAAATGTTGAAATCTAATGTAATTTTTCTTAAATTATTCATAACTATTAATTCGTCAAGATATTTTAACGCGTAGAAAATATTTTTACACACTATACTATTGTCGAATGAAAAACTGTTAATTGCGAGACAGAGTTGATAGAAATGGATAGGATAATGGGATAGAGAGATGTGGAGTTTGTGTTCCTTTTGTGAGTAGTGTGAATAAGTATGCAGATCCGTGTCCTGGTTAGCTAGTTCCATTTGATTAGAGTTGGTTAGTGTCGTAGCAGAGACGAATGTAAGTGAGTGAAGTAATGAATGAAAGACAGAATGGTGTCTTATGCGGAGCGAGATGTCCAGAGAGTGGGAAGGGAAAGCCGTAGTAAAGCAAAGCGAAGGATTCTCGCCGAAGGATTGTAAGGCATAATGTTATTATGTAATAGTTGTAGGAACAGTGCCTACTGGTAATGCATGGCGCAAAGTAGAATGGAGATAATAAAAGAAGTGAAGTGAGGATGCCATTATTGGCAAAGGAAAGGAAGAAGTAAGCAGAATGCTTTTGTATTTGCTGGAAATGTGCTGATGGTAATCCCAAAGCTACTCTCGTCCTAGTCTCAACTCTCATTTCATCTCAAGACAAGACACTCACTACTACGCTACTCCAATTCAATGCAATAATGCAATGTACTACACTAAACACAGTAACGTAGTTCCAACTTTCTAACTCTCTCCTGTCATTCTTCTATCTCTGCAGAGATTTTTATACATGGCTAGTACTAAACAAAATGTAAATCTGAGCCGACATGAAAGTTATCCACTCGCAGTCCACACACTAAAAATTCAAAAGTCGCAATAGGTAAATGATTTTTACTAAAATTAAAAATGGATTCCTGGTCATAATCATTAAAATCCCGGATAATTAAGATACAAATGATAGTCAAAATAATAATTACGGGGTAAAGCTCGGTTTTAAATCCAATTTAAAGTCCGCAGAGGGGTTTAATGTGATATTTACGACAGGAATATATAAAATGTAGGATGTAACACTGTATTATACAGTCTATTTGATTCATAGATTCATTTATCATATAAAACCGCTGGAAGAAAATTGGTAATCAGGCTACGTGAAGAAAAATAGAGGAGAAAGTATGATAGCTACTAGTAGTTCTTAGGTGAGTAGGCGTATAGGGCTATAGAGGAGATGGCTATTTATGTGAAGAGGGAAAGAGAGAGAGAGGAGTGCCTCCGTGGGTAACATAGTTACATATAAGATTAGCAGTTACGAAGGATTGCTGTTGCCGTTTGCGTATTCTTGGGTAGGCTGCAGTGCAGAGTGGAAGGGAACTGCCACTGCCGCCCTTCCATAAATTACTACGTGCCACTTTTTAATGGAATTGCCAAAAATCATATCCAAATCGACGACACGACGACTCGGACTCAACTTTAGACTTTATGTAGCTCATGCACTTTTCCTCTCTTATTGTTGGTTCAGTTCAGTTGATTTGGCTTGACTACCAGAGTCATATGGAGTCGTGGCCAGGACACGCTCCCAGATTGCTTTCCCTTCTTCCGACTTCCAGCTCACTCCCAATCACTTCGACTACAAACTTGAGCTTAAATCTAATATTCCCTCATACATACAAGTGCCACTATAGCCAGAGTAGAGAATGGTCCTATAGAGAGAGAGAGAGCCCATAGCATCCTGACTGCCTGCCTGACCGTAGCCAGCGACGAACTGACATACAGCAAGCGACGAGACTATTGTGTATTGTGTACTGAAGTGGATTGCACTGGCGGAGAAAGCAAACGTCCTGCTCCACTCCAATGTGAGACGATGCGATACTCTGTGTATTAATCTAATAGCTATGTATGTATCTATGTCATCCTCTTGTACCTATTCCCTCTACTACACACACAGCTACTGCAACCAACCGTTTTTATATCAGATGCATTCCCAAATCAACTGGCCATATTTTCTAGAATTAATCCTCAAGGGAACTCAATTAACATGCTAATTTTGCATAATAATGTGGAGACTCTGATGAATGATTCCATAATTTGACTGTCACTAAGATTAAAATTATTCTTGAACTGCATTCTGAGCATCTGCGAAATAATTTTACTGTATTCATTCATATGGACACTAGTTCGTAGCTTTAATTACTTGTCTCTTGTAAAAAAAATCAAACGAAATTCAGAAATAATGCGACGTTATGTGTACACGGAATTTCTGGTGAAAGTTTGGTGCCGTATGACATAAAGGAAGGGAGCATTATGCGGACAGCTTAAAGGTCTACGCTCATTACATCTCTTGCATGCACTATGACGACGTAACTAAAGTACAATCAGTGCAGTCAATCTATTCAGTTCCGTTTATTTCGATGTATGTAGTTAGTTGGTTTGAAAGAGTGAGTCCTAGTCCTGCACTGCTGTGGAGTGGAACTTTTCCTTTCCCTTCACACACACAATAGTAAATGAGTTTGAGCTAATTAAAGGAACATTGAGCCGGAGTTGACATCGGGGGCCTCTCCGCCGCGTTAAATTCCCAATTAAATCTCCTCCTAATTTCTCGCTTTCTCTCTAATAAAGCCTTTGTCCAGGTATAATTAACCTTAACGAATTCGAACACGCCAAATGTAATAATGTCCCAACTATGGAGTGCATTTAACTAGACTTGTTCTCATCTAATGACGTGATGCTTCATAAACAAATAGTAATACAGCAATATCTACAAAGTGTAAAGCATAGCTAGAGTATAATAGTACATAGATAGGTGGATATGAATTTATACCAGTGCGCAGTGACTGATTTCGTGTAGAGTGTAGGTAGCTATTCAGACCTTTATAGTTCAAATGAGACTTTAAGAGGCTGTCGTTTCGATCATTCATATAATTTGGCTGTCCTTTTAAAATATAGACCGTTTATTTTATAGACAGATTTGTACATTTATAAGGAAATAAACGCTTAGGTATTCAACAAAGGCTATTATAAAGCTACAATGATATTACTAAGAATATATTCACTCGAGAAACCAGTATAAAGTTCAACTGCTGTAGTTACACTCAGTTTTTACCAATACTTCGAATGGGGCATCTATCCCATTTATTACTTTTTGTTAACTTTTCTCTTTGAATGTGCAATTAATTTTTGTACTTTACTCCATTCATCTCACTTCTCAGCCGAATGAAATCACTTATTTTAGTGTTAATAAGCTTTTAGGGATCAGGAACGTGAGGCAATACGGCAACCAGGTTTCCCCTGGAAATTTGACCTTGTCCCTCCCACTTTGTAACACTGAAGGGAATTTTGAGGGGGCTTTCGGAGCTTCGTGCCCCGGAGGGGGATGAATTTCACAAATTTTATTATGAAAAAATTGAATGAAATAAAATTTGTATTTTGCAATTTATGTTATCTTTCCCAGTCAACCACCATCGTGATAATACCATGATATTCATGTAGTCAGTGTGAATTTCGTGTGGTGTTATTCGACTTTCGCATTTCAGTAGCAATAACACGTTATTTTAGTCACAACGATACCACAACACCTTTGTAATGTTAAAATA
>JABASI010004229.1:0-14492 GCA_019776505.1 Tomocerus nigrus | reverse complement strand
AATTGATTTATTTTTTTATACTGAACTTATTCAAAATCCAAATACACAAAAACATTGCAGCAATTTGATCTGCGTCTATTATTCCAATCTTTATAATATTATCTCATTATCTCGCACATAATATAATTACATAATTTTTAGCTCGCCCACTGGGCTGGGGAGCTTATAGAATCACACATTCTGTTTAGTTGTAAAATAATTAATTTCGTATTAATTCCTATTCGGGTTTCGGTTCTTTGCTATTAATTTATTAACTTTATAATAATAATTGTTTGCTTTATAGCCATATAAACGGCAACTTATCTCGGTCATCATAATATTACTATCCCATTCTAATTTCAAAGAATATGGCAATTTCTATTTACATACATATGCTGGTACAGGGATGCAGTATTCCACACTCATTTGTACTAAAACTAGGCATAAAGAAATTCAAAATTGTACAGTACACTTTCTACCTTCAAATGGTAAAAAGTAGCCAGCATGAAAGAAAATAAAGAATATCCGCTTACTACCCTGTGATTGATTATGTATGCTGTTGTGTCTTAACTAAAGGGCAAAAACCGATTCTAGTAACAATTCTACCATATAGTACAGTGCACATAATTTGCATATTGGACATTATTGTTATTACATTTTGTTGGTTGGAATGGGACTAGTGAAGTACAAAAAGAAAGACTGAGTTCTTTATATATTCACCGTTATTTATGCAATTTACCATGTAGGTACTTCAACCAAATTATTGCCTTATTGCCCATTTTGTTGAGTGCGTACGACTGTACGACCCATTCTACTTATTTGCAAATGGTTGTAACAATGTAACCACTATACTGCAATAACGGAATACAATCAACTAATTGCATCCAGTGCCACATTGAAATCAACCCTATTATATCTTCACGATATGTGGTTGTGTATGGTAAAATTTATATCTTTTGGATTCCAAATGTTCAAAGCTGTTAAGAACGCCAGTCTAGTAATAGAATTCTTTAATTCACGTTTCAACAATTTTTGTGTATTCCGAATTCAAGAACGGTTTGTACCTACGCTTAAATTAGTATGCAATTGTTGCATATAATATTTATTATTATGAACTTTTATATTATTACTACTACAATGTTATTATGCTGTCATCCGTGTCACATATTATCTGACAAACTTTATAATGTAAGTCCAATCAACAAATATAAAGCCTTCCTCATCCTTGACCCATTTTCTGACTTCTAGTAAGAATATTAATTATTCACATCCAGAGTGCTTGGGTGAGTTAACGCTCAGAAAGTTCCCCCTTTAAATATTTTGCTTTAGGAAGAAAGTTAAAAATACATGTATTTAAGCAAAGCTGAAAGGTCTTCATCCAGCCGCTATATTGTTAAATGTAGTTACAAGTTACAATTACAATTTCTACATACATGTCGTATTTGTCAGGGCAGTGTGAGTGAGAATAAGTAAACATCTAATGATAGCTACCGTATATATAGGTACTGTATGGTAATCTGAAATAAAAATAAAGTGAAAAAATTGTTGAATGGATACGGCAATGTAAGGATCAGAAGTAAATAAAAATAAGTTTAGAAGTTGGGAGAATGGACGTCTACTGTGACAAAAGGGGGGAACTGTGAAAATAAAAAGACGTCCTACGAGGAATCTAAAACAGACGGACAATGCAAATAAATGCATCAAGGTAGGCTATTATCTTTCAGTTTCAGTCCTCGTTCTCAGTTATCTGTTCCGGAGCTCACCAGACAGCGAGCTATGCAAATTGAGAATCTCTTAAGACAAAAATAAAAATGTCTTTCTGAGCAGAGGAAAAAATTAGTGAAAGCTTTTTTATTTTTGATTGATGAATGAGAGAGTGAAAAATGTAATGAATTAAAGGTTCAACTGGCGATGCTAGAGCTTCTATTTAGATTCAATTCACCTTTGCTCCTTCCTTTCTCTCGCTCTTGTTGTGTAAGGGACCCTCACTCAGAGAGTAACTTGCTCTATCTGTAGCTATCTGTACGTAATGGACTTGCTATACCTAAATACGTAAGTAGAGTTCCCCTCTGTCTCACCCTTCCTTCTATTGCATCGCTTTCGCCGTTTCGCCTCAAGTTTAAAAATTATTAGAAAAGAAGAACAAAAGAAGCTCTTGTGCATACACCGAATAAAATTATGAGGGATAGTCTTCAATGTGGTAATAAGGTGAACTCTTACACTCCTCTGTCAACTCTCTATTGTGCCTCATCTGGCTATACCATAATATTAATCCTCCGACCAATGCATGAACAGACAGAGTTCAGTTGCAGCCGAAGACTGTTCATTGCTCTGAGCACTCTTCTATGCATATTAAAATCCTCTTTAACACATGCACACATTTTTTCAAAAAATTCTCTTTTATTCTACATATCTGTAATCTTTAGTGGGGAAATAAAGTATAGGTAGGTACCTACCTACTAAGCCAAGCCTTGGCTTCTCGTCCATACAATTATAATAAAGTCTACCTGTACTGTAATGTACATAGAATGTGTAAATGTGGGCATTACACACGTTTGTTATATTTGGACGGATGCATATAGGAGCCACCTTTAAAATGCAATGTGAGGCAGCATCATTGAGAAAATTCTGTAGGAAGTTTTTCAAAGTACTTTAGAACATGACTGAATTTTTTCAATGCTACCCTTTCTTTTACGTAGCATGTGTAGAGTGAGAGAGAGAGAATATAGAGGACCATGTAAGGAATATGATACCCGGACGGAATACAAAATGAATGACTCGTATTAAGTAAACCAGAACAAAACTCAGCTATGCTTTGCCTGATCATCACCATTATACTCTACATTGATTCTCGACTATTAAGTACATTCCACATTCACCAACAGTGGAGACGAGACATCCCTTTCCCATACTTTTTTTGCTCAAGATTACAGATTACTTAGACATACATATCATTATGTAAAATCGAGAATGCGGTAAGGTATCTAAATAGCTACTCATTTTCTAGTTTTCCACGCGATCGAGATACATAGAATGGAAGAACTTGAATGATGACGCACGAGAAGTCTACATACATTTATAACAAAACGTCCTTAAAATTCATAAAAACAATTTTACCTACAAATACAAGTTTTTTCCTTCATTTGATTATGGACAGGAACGTCTGGCTATATTTATGTACATAATTTCAATGCTTCTTCATTTGAATTAAAAAGTGCCACTTGTGGGAGGATTATATGGTCGTCCTAACCATCTTTTCTGCCAAATAAAACGCTACGCCATCATCCGGTGTAATAATCTCCTGATAGCATCAAACGGTTACCATTTCCGCTTAGGTATTTTAACCTGGAGATCTAATAAATATCTAATTTAAAATTGAAGCCAATGTACAGATAACAGGGATGTAAGTTGTTAAAATCTAAAGCGTATATAATTACCGTTTATATTATAGAAGATGGGTTATTTGCCTAGAAGCTTGTACTATAAGCCAAAGCCTTTGCTGTGGCATTGGCTGTAACACAATTATGCGTCTTCACGTATTCAGCAGTAAAAAGTATAATGACATGCAGATGCAAATTCTAGTTAAATTAAATGTAGAAATATCGCTACTGAAAAGAGTAGAAAAGTATAGCTACACTGAAACTGTACTCTTATAATGATGAATAACAGAAGCATTAATGAATGGATTTCATAACGGGCGAACCTGGCACATGGACAGGGCTCATCAAATAAAAATCTCACGTACGATTAAGCCGGTAAAGAGGAAGGATTGACTATCTGGGCCGGGGCAAGAAGGACGGTACTCGTACTGTCGTACTATACTAGCTCCTCCAAAGTTATCTATGCTCGCTCAATGAAATGACACATAGTACATGCAGGAGAAGATACAGTGAGACATTACATGGGAAAGATGAAGAGTTGTAATGTAACGTGTTTCGCTCCACACATTCATAATAAAGTGTCTGTTCTGTGTACAGACAGTAATGTGCTGTTTCATCCACATCAATATAAAATGGAAGATAAATAACGACGACAAAGCAAAGGACATTTTTTCATCCAACATACAGATACACATTAAAAAATCCTTTTGGATTCTCTAAAAAATTTGCATATCAAAAAGGAATGCTCTGCACTAAAGCATCACATCACTCTAGTCTAGTCGTTTATGCATAATGTGCTAGTGTGTCCGTAGCGTAATAATGAACAAAAAGAAATCATTTGAATAGGAAAAGAAAATCATTTACTCCTTCCGTGAACCGAATATTAATTAAGATTAGATTTCCGATGAATAGCCGCTTTCAACGCTTTGCTGCATAATATTAAACTTGATCTCTTAAATTCAGAGAGTCTCGGCTGCTTTCCTGGCCAACCAAGGAGCAAGCACCAACCAAGCAATTCCTGGTCTATTCCTAGTTTGTGGTATACATGCATTCACATTTACCTGTACAGAACATAAAATTAATTGTAGTATAACTTTCTGTCTGTAATTCCGAACTTCGGAAAATCGCTTTGCAGCATCATCGCTTCGGAAAATCGCTTCATTGCTACTTTTTAGCGAACATATTATAGTGAAAATGTTGTTATCCCTAATTAGATTCACAACGAAAATACGGATGATGAGTCAATAAGGTACATACATGACATTGACATCTGTAATTGCAAAACAGGTACAATAAAGCTCAGTTCTATAATTGTATTTATGAGCACTTGACGTATGATTAACCACTACCTTTTGTATGGAATATTCTCAATTGACAGAAATTGATGATTTCCAATTAAAACAGTATGTAATCCGGAACAAATCGATTTCTAATATCAATTCATTCAGATCTTGCACAATGGTCGGAGGTATTAAATGATTAATAACCCTCTGCATTATGGTAAAAGTCTATCTGATACTCAGCTATCCGAATTTATGTCGTTGTAATATTTGTCAAGCCCCAATAAATATAAGATAGATTTCAAAGTGACAATGAACACAATAGAGTTTTTCACGGGATTGTGTTGAAGCGGTGAGTGGTGAGTAATAATAGTAATTGTAATACACATCAATACGTTGTCGGGCTATGCGCTAATAGATGATCTGTCACGCAAGTTTGGAAAAGTCGAAGATCTACCAAGCCGAACTCTATATCAGATCATTCTTTTACACACCAATTAATTGAATAATATGAGGCATATGACTACAATAGAACATCTATTCTATCTATATACGCATTAAAAAGCCCACACTTAGGTTAGAATGCCTACAGAGAGCAAAAGTAAGGGCAAATAGGTTGCATTATATTTATATTCTAGTACCAAAATATAAAGCCATCGGGGACATTCAATTGACAATAACACAACCTGTAAATAAACACATTGGTTTCCGAAACGGTAGGGCAAAAAAGGTCGATGCATGTAAACACTTGCGGATTCATGAAAAGGTCTTTCAGATGTACTGTCTACTTATAGCAAGTTACGTACATATATCCCTTTTTATATAGGCCCATATATATCTTTGAAAACATGCGGAAGCCATAGGCATGTTTGCCCTTTTTGCTACACTCAAAAAAGAGTTTCTACAATAAGCACCTTTAGCTTTTAAGTATCATCTATGCCATCAATGCAATGGCCTTATTACTTACTATTTATATCTTCATTTATTCTGTATGAGTGTGAAACATCAAATAGCAGTTTCTTAAAAGTACTACTTGTAATAAACTCAAAATCTCAGTCAAACATTCCAAGTATAATATTATTAGTAGGTTTCCACTGCCAGTACATTGACAAAAATTAACATTTGTACTGGCTATACAGCTAGATATACATTTTATAATTAAATCTATAGATATCTATATTCGATATCAAGAAAATCTGCTTAAAAGTTTAGTCTTAAACTGCCTAGTAATGTGTAACAAAATGTCAATATTATTTGGTCGCATCCATCGTAAGCACCACGGATTTACAGAGTTTAGGTACCGCGCCGTGTAAGTAAATTGGCCGTCTGGTGTCTTTCTTATGTGCGAATGGTGAGTCTGAGTATCATTATATATAACATGCTGCTTAGAGGATGAAAGAATCAATTCAAACTTGCAATTAATTCAGGCGTCGACTAACCAAAAAGTAAAATGAAAATCCAATCTACAAGAAGATATCTCTGGGGTTTTGGTAATGAATGAAGATTACTTATGAAGTAAAGTCAATCCAGATCATTTTAGCGTTACAGCAACCACGTGCAGTCCATTTATTAGCTATCGCGATTCTGAGGCAAGGACATTGATTGATGTCAGATCAGAATATTCATTGTTGATTATTTCTGACATAATAATATACACATAACGCATACTACTATGATACAGCGGTCTAATAAGTCTGTAACATTTCTTATTGCCGATGATACATGCAAAAATTCTTCTCTATATTATATAACATACAATTAATTTGCGCACAAATTACCCTCTTTGGCCCATTATGCTTTGACAAGTGGCAATAGTGGCATACAGCATATAACCCAACGTATCTCTTAATAAATATATGTATAGAACTTACACTAGTACATGTATGAACCATAGGCAAAGGTTGAAATCGATTTCCAAAGAAGAGATTACATGATGATGAGTCCATTACTACTTTACATACCAGCTACCTTAATAACTCTCGTTTCAAACTAGGTTAAGGATGTCAATATTTTTGGCCTAGTGTTTCCTGCAATACGTTAATACAGTCTTAACCTTAACAATCCCCTGCTGTAGCCCCTAGAATTTAATTTATTCGTCATTCTTAAACTTACTGGTCCTAACGTATTTATCATAATACGTCACGATATCCTCAACAAACTAGTCCTCTTCTTCATGTTTTTACTTTAAGCCATTTATTTGGTCATCCGTGATAAAAACTGATAAACCCAGAAAAGTGCAAAAATGCCCTAAAGTAACTAGGCTGTAATTGGCCTTCCCATTGGTGTACAGTATAGTCCATGCAGAGAATGTTTCCAATATCAGAGACAAATCGGCGAAAGTAGGAGGGAAATAAGTGCATACCGTTCAAATTTTGACCGATGGGTTTTCCATTAACCAGGTTACTGTGATCGCTTTTGGCTGCCTGGAAATTATTTAATCTATTTGTAGGGTTGGCGTTGCTCCTCATTAGTCCAGCCATAGCTTCAATTTTCTGCAAATGTTCGGCACCTGTAATGTATACAAGTAAAAATATTGTCAGCACAGCACAGTTGTATTATAAATAGAAGATGATATTATTAAACGTTTATTATTATTTGGACAAAGTCTAGATAAAAAACGATGGTATGCATGGGAAAAATTATATGGAATATATATTAGAATCAACAACAGAAAAGCATTCAGCGTGATGTTATTATTCTCTGCCCTAGTAATTTGCAAATTAGGTATTTGGTAATTACTCTGTGGCCGTGGGCATCCGATGTCAGCTTTTCTCGATTAAATTAAATATTGGAATGTATGGTAGTTACTAAATGGTACCTACACTACTGTCGGATATACACTTCGCAATTTTGCTACCCCATGAACAGGCATTTCGCATGTGTGTACAGATATATACAAATAGGTACCTGTGTACAAAAAGTAGAATATTATGCTATGTGGTAGGTAGGTGCAAATAGTATTTATCTATACCAAACAAGAAACACGTGTGGGAATTTTTTCAGTAGGTACTTAATTTCAGTGAGTAAGAGATGCTGTCTTCAACAGACGAGGCAAATCAGAATGAATTTTCACGATTGGCCTTAAGAAGGTGTTATATGCTATTATAACTGCGTATCAGTATAAGGGTAATGTGCATAATGCAAGTGCAACTTGCACCAAGAGAGAGAGAGATTGACGTGACAGGTAGAATGTTTGACGGACTAGCAGATTCTCCTTGTGTTTTTCTACCAAATAACTAAATGGTTTTCGTACAATTTATGTAGTTTGATTTATGCCGTCCTTTTTCATATCTCCATAAATTAAATCCACATCGTTTTGTACCATTAATTTATTACTTTATGATATTAATTGTCTTGCTTAGGTATGGGAATTAATTTCGATTTAATTTTTATTTAGTTTTAGTTTTAGCAACTAGTAGGAAAGATCGTCTTTATGCTTACTTTCAATTAAAGTTGTAGCTGTTGGCGAACGAGAGTGACGTACATCTGGGTGTGAGTTGGGGGCATGTAATGTGTTAGTTTTTGATGATTTGGAGATATGACCAAGCATGGAGCCGGCATTGATAGAAGCCGCTGCGACGGAATTGCCATGTCGCGTCGTTAAAGAGTGTGAAATATTGTTGCTGTGTCCATTGGAGTTAGTTGAGATAGTTATTCCAACGTCGTCTGAGGACAAGATGTGATGAGATGGAGACGATGGATATGATTTTCCAGACACAGAACTTTTATTCGATTTTGGGTAGTAGTTATACTGTCCCTGTCCATTGGAAATTGAGAACTTAGCAATCTCGTCATTCTTTGAAGGACTGCTTCCTTTACCATGATGATGGTATTCGTTATTCGATTCCTTCTCACGCTCTCCTCCACCTTCAATGCTAAATCCCATTTTTTTCATTGTTAAGTACACATCAGAACAGACAGGGTAAAATGAGCAAAACTAAAAGGTTCACTTTTAAAATCTGGCTACAGGCTCATTTACTATTGTTTATAATGTAATGATCTTTCATAATTTGTCTTAATGTTAGAATCGCGGAGATATTTTGTGATCGTAGTAAATGTAGTATTCGGAAATCATTGGAATCTTCGATGCTGTTAGATGGCTTGATGGCTTGGTTTAAACTTTGTTCACGTACACGTTCTGCGTCTGCCTTACATAAAACTAGGTATCTTTATGTCGGTATAATGTAAGGTGAATCTATACTCAGCTGGAATGTATGTGTCGTCGTTTGATAGAAAGTGCAAAGATTACACATGAATGTGATTTGTAACTAGGTTAATCGCTGTGTCAAATTATTACAGCCATCGAGTCAAGATTCATATAGCACATACAGTGACACTATAATAGGTTTAAAAATATTCGTAACTATTATTATTTTACCTATGAAATATTACAGAAGAAACATTTACCTATTGTGAAAATTGGCGGAGAGGAGGAGATAAAAGTGAAGTAATGTATCTACGGTGTATCAAGTGCTACTTATTACACGAATTCCTCAGAGACTGTTTGAGTACAGTGTAAGAAGCTAATGAAGGATAAATCAAGGATTGAAGTTGCACGCCTGTTTGCTCCGTGTGTAGAGCAAGTGGCAAATGGTTATGGAAAACTGCACAAGCCTTGCTGATAGTTGAGTAGAGAGATTAGAGAGGATATTATCGAGATTTACACTTACACTAAGTGAAGAGAACGTAACAGTACACACGGAACATAACAGCACAACGTACTGTGAGGCAAATAAAGACAAGAGACTCAAGAGCGTGTTATTAACTTATATCATCACGACTATCCTTCCATAAACGAAGTACGAGAAGAAGAGTGCTCGGCTCCTTCTTCTGCATATGCAAACACTGACTGAAACTGAACTGAACTTGATGTGATTCTCTCTACTCTCATCTCACTACTACAATAAGTCTGCCTTTGCTTTGGTTGCTTCCTCCGCGTATGCACTTCGCCTCTGGTCTTCTACAAGGAATGTCTATAATGCTTTACGCTGCATGCCTCTTGTGCCATGTACTGTACCTATCTGCTACGTTATTTCTATTTGCCCAACTACTACTAGCCACATAGTCTTATTGACTACTGTGATCTGTACTTGTACAGTCTGACACTAGCTACTCCTGCAATCAAATCATCACTAATATGAATTGATATTCTACGATCTAACAGCTTATAGAGCTATAAAGTAACTTCTCTGGAGCCACAGATAGTGATGTGATGTGGCCCTCGCCTTTTATCTCCTTTTGGTATGAGAATGAATGTATCAGGTACCTACTCACACTTTATACGGCCTTCACATGCATTTGCACACGAGAACACTAGTCAACTGAAACTATAAGTAAAGAATTTGTGATTTCTGTATATTAACTTACTACCTACGTAACTTTTACGTGCTACGATGTTACGTACACAGAGATATTCTAGTTTTTTACATGCCAGTTCGACAAAAACACAGGGGAGGGTTAGAAGATACACAGAGGGAAAAGCTAATGTCTAATATACATATAAGGCAGTGTGTGTTCTCTTTATGAAGCATGTGAATGCAAGCAACTGATTCTGATTGTGAATGTTTTGATGGTCTATGTGTGGACGTCGACTTGGAGTTCAACTCCACTCCACCATGTACTTTACTTCAAGGGTTCAAAATAACATCTATCTATACAGCTACAGTCGCTACTATGTCTAAGTCGGAGTTGTCTAGTCTGCTGGTCCTAGTCTGCTGGCCTAATCCCACAATCACTCCGATGATGCTAATAAAAAACAAGGTAAGATAGATGAACTCAAATGGAAAACAACTCTTTTCAAACTTGGCTTGCAATTTAATTGCTCTCTTGTAGCTTTCAGTTGAGTCTTTAAGTGCCTGTTCTCCGCTCCTATAATTTTATAAATCCTAGCTACACACCTCACCTTATTGAAGTCTCACCTCATGACAACTCTTCTGTTTAACTACACTTAAATACTAATTATAATTTTTGAACATTGAAAATGGGAATATTTTTTCGGGATTGATATTTTTGGGCCATAGAAAGGCTAATTTAAAATACCCTAGAACTTGTTATATAGGCCACGACACAAAAATAAGGAAGCTGGGTAGAGCAGAGAAGCTTAATTTGGAACTTCTCATTTTGGTTAAAAAATGTTAATTAATATAAAATTAATGAGTATACATGGGTCATAAGACTCAAAAATGAAAAATATTTGTATTTTATGATTATCTTACCCATTCTCCATTCGTATCAAGGCTATAGACTGACAGGAGTACCCGTTGGACGGATTACTCTACAGCTACATTGCTTGTGGGACAGTTTTTATATAAATAAGCAATAATTTCCAAAAATATTAGTTTTAGGTAGTTTTAAATCTACATATCCATGCATTATTAATCTGGACATACATCACTTCAAAGTATAATTAAGACACACATTAGCAACACTTCTGCAACATCATTTTTTAAATCTAACAATAAGTACAGTTGGTTTGTTTCAAATGCTTTATTTCGTGTCCTAAAACCTAACCAGCTTAACCCTTACGTAACTGGGGACTAGTAATAACTATATTATAGCTTCCCCCGTTAGTTTCATAGGATTGACTAAATTGCATGATCACGATATGACTGAACAGCCAAGGAGAAATGAACTGAAAAAAACACTAGCAATATGGTATTATATGTTATGCATTATTTTCTACTATATCACAGACCTACATTTACTTTACAGTACCAGTCTCAAGAGCTGTACAGTGTACACAGCTTAAGCAAGGTGAGCGTTTAGTACAGTGCTCAATAATATTATAAGACAAATTATATGACATACCTAGCCAATATTAACAACTTAGGCTTGCATGAACTGAAATGGAGCTAGGTCTAAGAGTTAGGCGGCTAAGCTACATTTCAGCAGTCTCACAAAAAATAGGAAAGCAAAAAACGTAAAGAAAATGACCGAAGAAGTTGGGATGGGAGGAAGGAAAGTACGCAAAGCTAAAACTTACGAGAGAGTTAGCTATTGCATATTAAGTCACGATATAAACCATTCCTAAAGATCATAGTCGACTCGTATTACATCTTTAACTATATGAGCATTAAAATGTACTGACTGAGTAGAGGTTGTCAGCTGAAGTCTACTTTAGCTGCTAGTAGATAAGAACATACATTATTATGTATCTAGATTTGACTTCTTTTCTTTCCAAGTTAGGTTGAGTCTTATGAGTATGAGTCTAGTCTTGTGTTGTGGTCTGATCTGGTCTCGGTGGGCCATGCTATACGTATGTGTGCTATAACATGACTCCTTCATCCTGTACTGAACATAAAAGAAAAGTAAGGCATTAAAGGCAGCGAGAGAAGCAAGAAATCGTTCTCGATCGTCGTAGAAGAAAAATTCATGGAGCAAAACAGGCGAAGGCGAAGCATAAAGAGACTTGCAGAGACTAACACTAACACTCGCAGTTGGGGGAATGGAAAACAAAAAAATCCTTCCCTGTATGCCCAGAAAAAAATTGAGATTTTTTACCCACATTTTACATCCAATCCTATCTGGCCCTAGCCTATCTTTACTTTTTTGACTAGGATACCAGAACAGTAACAGACAGTATGCTGTAGCTAGTCTAGTCGAGGCGAGGTTCTCAAATAAAGTAATGTCTTCGGCGCACTTTCTGTTGTGGTGAACACAAGGGTAGTGCCATTTTGCCATGCAATGCAAGATTAAATGATCATTGTCGTCGCTCACGTCCTTTACTTCTTCATGATTTTCACGTAACGATAATATAGTAGTTATATTTACCAGTATTTATTGTGCTACAAACGGTCTCTTTTATGCATAACTAAGCGCTTTCAAATTGACTTATCAATTCAAAATCACATAAAGCTATTTTAGGTCGCATTTTGCATAGCTAGCTGTGTATAATATAATAGCATAATAAGATTAAACCCTTACAATTGGGGTTTGTTGGCCTAATATAACTATTTAATGCTTGCTTCAAAATGAAATTGCCTTGTTATATAGTAAAACAAGTCAACGAGGACCACTTTAAGGCTCAAATTTAAAAATTAGCAGCTTAGCTATATGACAATACCGTATTTCAATATATTTTCGTTTTGCAGTTTGCGTTTCGAGCTGGCCATCCACGGCCCCAATATCTACTATCTGTTTTCTGTATGCCACCTGCCATCCACCTTGATACTTCGATACAAATTTTTCAATGTTTCAAACTTTGAAAAAATAAACACAATAACTGCAGTTTAGTCTTAGTCGGCTCCAGTTATGTAGAACACACAGAGTGGAAGCAACAGTATGAAGCATTTGTGTGAGGCTTAGAGAGTTGCACGGACACGGGTGGCCCCCGTAAGGGCAGCTGCCCACCCATGCCCGTACTGGCTCCGAGGGGCAAGGCCATGTAATCTAAGATTTTTAGGGGGAACGGGCATGTAATCCAAGATTTTTACGGGCTCAGGCTCTGTTCATGATGCCCTGTGAATTTTTCTAATTTTTGGCAATTATAGCCAAAGAAAAAGTAAAATGTTAATTAAAAATTACTTTTAGCATCATAATTTTTGTTGATGTTTATTTATTTTGTTAAAAATGACGTCCAAAGAGTGATTTAAAAAATTACCCCAATTAGCGTCAGACAGTACTAAAATGCACTTGAAAAAATATTGCGGGCACCTACGGGCCTAAAGGGGCGCCCGTAGGTGCCCGCAATGGATGTCTATAGCCTTTAAATTAAAAGTAAAAGAAGATTTCTTTTAAAGCTCTCAACGATATACCAATTCAATAAATGAAAATAAAGTAATCATGAATATGAATCATATGAGTCACCACTAGGTCACATGGCATGACAAAGATTACTGTGGTTATTGCTATATCAAGTGAAGTTACATACTTATAATATAAAGTAATCAAGCATCAAAGAGTGTTGAAATAAGTTTAGTCTGTAGCGATTATTACTTATTTTATTACTTATTACTTTTAGGCTGTTACGGCAAAAATCTTCCAATGCAAATACAGTGGAATGACTTAATTTAATTTGAAGATCAATATAAATATTATACAAAGAAATATTTTATATTTTTTCTCCCACCCCAATTACAAAATTCAGACATTACAGATAATAAAAAGAAGTTCGTGACCACGTTTTGCAGAAATAGAAGGAAAACTTGGCAAGATAAATATTTAATGCTCTTATAAATGGAAAAAAGCAAACATTTTTACGAAAGCGCCCTTGCTTTTTTTGTCATTCTAAAAAAATTTAAAACTTAACGGTACAACATCTAACGAGTCTGTCAACACAGCAACTTCAAATGTTTCAGAATACTTAGGCACAGAAACTATAGTTGTTCCATTCCATACTTTAACGCCAAAACTTTCCTGATTCCCAGCCACAAAAACGTTAGGTAGTGACTTGATGATAAAAATGTCCTCGGGCACACCAGGCTGAAGAGCTAATGTGTCTGGCGCAGTAGGACATAGATGACCCCATTCTAAAATTTTCTGAGACATTTCCAGAGGACATTCAATATCACAATTCCGCATTGCGTCTTTTATATTTTCTCCGCTTGTTAAAATCATATCAATACAATCTCTTTCGACATTTTTGTCTTCTGGCCCAGCTTTGCTTTCCATCGAAACATTTATTCTCGTAGGGTTAGACAAAGAGTTAAAGGTGTGACGTCTACTGGATTTTGGAAAAATAGAATGATGAAGTTTTGGTTGAGGTAGCATTTTTGATGTCGGATCGTTGAATCCAGGAATGACGAAAACCTCCATTGTTCTCTGATGTAAATCCAATATTGAACAATAATTATATTGATTGATTATTTGTACTTTTGTCTTTTACACCGAATGTTATTTGAAAGAAGAAAATTTA
>JABASI010004228.1:0-14493 GCA_019776505.1 Tomocerus nigrus | reverse complement strand
CGGTAAAATACCCTTGAAAAACTTCCAAAATCCCAAATATTAGCTTACCAATGACGCTTTTCTGCCAGTTTCCGGAACAAAAACGACAATCTTGCCCGTAGATTGTATATATACTTTTCAGAAAGTCATTGTCATTAGGGATCGCTTTCGGGAATATCTCTTTACTTTGTGTTATTTTGTAACTTCAATTCACAGTTTTCAAAAATTGCAAGAAAAATGAGAATAATCGCATGTACTAAGTTGAGTAGATATCTGATCTGTCTTAAAACCTACTTTATGCTAGGAAAAAGACTTCGGTTGACATAAGGGTACAGTTGTTACAGATATTATAGGGAGGAATTAGCAGTGATTCATGTTTGGCGCTGAGACAGAGGAATTTCTCTGAATGCGCATAGCCCGCCCATGAGTAATGTAAACAGTTCCTTCCTACTAAGCCGTCGTCATTTCACAGGAGCCAAATCAGCCAAAAGAGACAGTAAGAAAGAGCTAAAGATGTATGAGTACGATCGAGATCGTATGATGATACGCTCAATACTATATAGAGCTAAGGAAGATAATAAAGTTATAGCATAGCTGGATACACTTAAAGGTGGTCATACAAGAGGGAAGGCATCTCTTCTAGTTGTACTGTACAGCTTTACTTGTATGTGTAACACTTGTGTAAGTATAACTATGTGTGTGCGAGTGTGATCTCTTTAACGAGGTACGAATACGAATCATCATCATATTAATTTACCTGGCGAGTTTGCAAATAAAACAAACCTTTTTCTCTATGTAGTTGGTTGTGTACTTATTTACTAGTTAGCAGGTAATTGTACGAGCAGCACATATTATTTATCTTCTCAGCACAAATGCACACATCACAAGGATTCTTAAATTGACATCCTTCTCTGCACACTTAAAACTCTTGGTTTACTAAATTAATTGTTTATTGTTACTTAAGTAAATTCTGAATTTGGTAAGATTGTCAATTTTATTTTATAAAAAGATATGGAACCTATATGCACGCAAAAGATGCGTTATAATATATGGATTTTAGACTGTTTTATAGGGTGAAGGTCTAGGACACTAGGTAGTTACATTTACAATGAAGAATCTGCATTAATGAAGAAACAGGTGACCGATATGTGTACTTAAATTACGATATCTCACATTTGAGACGGGAGTTTCCGTTTGGTTCAAGTTTAAATATTGCTAAGAGACTTTAATTATGCTAAAGACATGTACAGTACACCCCAATACACAATTTATACAATTACACACATAAATAACGCATATACAATATAAGCTATGACTTTACGATAGTTAACACATGTAGAGTATCCCTTAAGAAGGTTTAATTTAGTAAAGTTGTGTGCGTTTGTGCTGAATTTCTGATTAGGTAGCAGCAGTAGTACATAGAAGATAAGTTAATTAATACTTAAGTACTTAAGACAAGACCTTGATGTTCATTTACTTTTTAGGGCAAACGCAAAGAATCTTTACTACAGTGGTGTAAATAATAGAAATTGCAATTGAAAACAAATTGAAGAAAGTAAACAGGGCATTCCTAGCTGCATTCTACAATACAATGCAGAGGTAAATAAGTTTTTATCTGTTTTTAATAATTCTACATGTATGATGATTGTATTATGATGTTCTGTCTGAGTGATTTTAAATGAGAATACGTTTGTTTTATGAAGGAATCGCTCTCAACCTCACCAAGGTCCATCAACAAACTCTGGAGGATCGAATGTGGTGACTCGATCTCGCTCAGCTTCCTCACGGAGCTCTAATACGAACTCTTCGTCTTCAGGATCATCTTCCTCAGCGTCATCGTCATCATCTTCGTCCTCGGGATCAGGATCGGATTCTAGCTCATCGGATACAGAAGCATCCAGGTTAAATTAAATTACTTAGTTCTATCGTGTCATTTTGAGGCACCTCTATAAGCAGCAACACAGTATCATGTAGTATACACTTAAGTAAAATGAGATTTTCAAAATGAAGCATTAATACATTAACTAAAATCCAATATAAGTTTCACCAATTGAATTAAACCATTACCCAATCCATTGAAAGCTAAAGGTACAGCATAAAATTTACTTTGCTATTTTTGTATATGTTTAGAGCAAGTAGCCAAGCAAGTAGGACCAGTCGAGCTAGTAGATCTTCTCAAAAAGCTAATAATGTCACTACACCGAGTCAAAAGAAGGCTAATAAAAAGACACCTCCACTAAAAAAGCAAACAATAAGCAATACTAATAATGTTGGGAGCAGTTCAACGCATAATAAAAGCCGGACAAGTGGGTCAGTTACAAATACAAAGACAATACCTTCATCAAAATCCAGTGCAGCTTCAAAAGCATTTAGGAGAAAGAATTTTGTCGCTTCATCATCAGGTATTCACTTTTAAAATTCTAATAATAAAATGATTGAAATGGTTTTAGAGAATATGGGTTAACTTTTTTGTCGCATTTCTATTTAGAATCAGAATCAAGCTCAGCAGTTCCCGTACAAATTAAGAAAGCTCCTACCAAACCGGCCCCTACTCCTGCTCCTCCAACGAAAGCTGGACCTCCACCATCAACCTCAACTTCCTCAAGCAAGAAAAAGCCAGTAGCATCCAATAGCACTAGTACTACCAGTAAAAATCATGTAGTTAACTCCACATCAACAGTAAAGAAAGCTAGCTCCAGTAAAAACAATGCTCCTGTCAAATCTGCATCAAAAAGTAGCGTGGTCGTTGCAAGTCAGAGAAAGTCTATGAAAAGTATATTCAGCCCGGATAATAGCAGCGAAGACTCCGAGGATAATACTACCGTGACCACAAATTCGGTTAAAAAGCCAACTACCTCCAAGAAAAGTGCAATTGCCGTAGCAAGCAGCAGTAGTGTAACGACAACGAACCCTTTAAGCAATACAAATAAAAAGAAAACTAGTGATAAAGAAAAAATTAAGAAAAGACCTTCGCCAGCACCAGTTGCTCCTCCGAAAGCACCAGTTGTTTCTAGTTCTTCATTATCAGGTACTTGGAAATGAGATGCCTTTTTTGCATTTCTTTATTTCATAAGATTTTATTGTGTCTAACTGAGTCCATGATTTTCTTTTTGCAGCTACAAGTACAGCCTCTTCAAGTGTATCCTCATCTGATTCAAGTAGTGATTCTGAAAATAAGAAGGCAGCTAGTCCCATTACTAATCCAAAATCCCCTACTGGTTCCGTTAAAAAAGTATCCCCTCCCTCTGTAACTACAGCTAGAAAACGGCCTATGACACGTAGAAGTAGAACAGTGAAAAGTAAAACAATTCCAACTACAACAACTTTCAATCCAGACAGCATTTCGCTCTTTGACTCCATAAAGAATAGCATACAAACAGTTGGAGCTAAGCCAAAGTCTTGTTCATCAAAAAAGTCTCCAGTGATGACCTTTAGTGTTCTTTCACAATCTCAACCTCATGCATCTCCTTGGGACAGCGACTTTTCGGATGAACCCAGATCTTTGATTCGAGTCCCGGCTAAAAGTAGTCAAAAGATAATTCGAAGACCTATCGATGAAGATGAAGAAGAACATGAACGAAAATGTCCTTTTCCTGGTTGTGATTCTGTGGGTCATCTTAGTGGCATATTCCCAAGCCATTGCTTATTACCTACTTGCCCAAAATATCATGGCTTTAGCACTGATGAGTGCAAGGTACCTATATACAATTTTCAATTTTTTACATTTGAATCGTTTCTAGTGCAGTATGTAATTTCTAATGTAACTTCAATAGGAAAATGCTGGTGAAAGAGAAAGTCGAGAGATTGAAAGGAAAAAATACTACGTTCCTAATCAGCCCCATTTTAAGAAACCTTCCAAGTTATCACATGAAGGAAAAGCCTGGATCGCCAAATCAAAGGAAATGAAATCAAAAGATACCAAAAACGGTAAGAAAAGTTTGCAATGCACTAACCTAACGAGCAAACAACATAGGAATCGTGAAAATTGCATTTTTGCTAATGTATTGCGATTACATGTTTGAAATTAGGATTGTGTTCGGAGTACGACTTGAGTTTGTGGAATGATGCTCTTGCTGTTGCTGCTGCTAGAATTGAAACTGAGCAGGGAGAAGGAATTAGTCACCGGAGTATTGCAATGGGACGATATGAAATGTCGTGTTGGTGTGAAAGTCCTTATGCCGAACCCCTCTGTCACTGCCGGAGATTATTTGTTTGCGAATTTTGTTTAAAACCCTTACAAAGCGGAACAGTTTTACGAAGGCATTGTGCTAAATGTGTATGGAGACATCCTCCCGGGGATGAGATTTACAGGTAACAATTTATTTTATAATATACCTTAACATCTATTGTATAGTGTGCCTATGAATATCAATTTTTACACATTGCATCTTCTTTACATGTTAAAGTGTTTGAAAATATTTAATTTTAGGAAAGACAGATTATCGGTGTGGGAAGTAGATGGGAAAACGCAGAAGACATACTGCCAGAATTTATGCTTACTGGCAAAATGTTTTTTGGATCACAAAACATTGTATTTGGATGTAGACCCTTTCCTCTTTTACGTGATGACACTGGCCGACTCACAGGGTTGTCATTTAGTTGGCTATTTTTCCAAAGAAAAAAATTCTTTTTTAAACTACAATGTTTCCTGTATACTTACTTTGCCACCTTATCAACGCCAAGGCTTTGGCAGACTACTTATTGACTTCAGTAAGTTTCCTTACTTTATTATTTTACTAATGAAAATTCGTTCTCTTGATGAGGCATTCTTATATTCGGTTAATATGGGTATGTTATTTTTGCTTGCTTTTGTAAAAAGTTAATATCAATGTTTTGAACAGGTTACCTGTTAACACGAGTAGAAAACAAAGTAGGGTCTCCTGAGAAGCCTCTTTCTGATTTGGGCCTGATATCTTATCGTTCTTATTGGAAGGATGCCGTTCTAAGAAGAATGTGTGCATGTGCTAGTCGGGAAATGAATGTCAAAGGTTAGTATGATTTCTATTTGGCGGAACATAATAATTAAGTCCTGTACTACCCCGGGATATCATAATTTATGATAATGACTTTTATATTTGTTACAGATCTGAGTATAGAATTAGGAGTAACTAGTGCTGATTTGGTTTCAACACTTCAATTTCTTGGTATGTTAAAGTACTGGAAAGGGAAGCATCTTGTTCTTAAAAAGCAAGATGTCCTAGAAGAATATTTAGAACGAGTAAGAAGAAGAGGAGAAACGAGGCAAATAGATTCCTCCTGTCTAAGATGGAGACCATTTCAACCTCCGCCAGAACCTCAAAGTTAACTTATTAACCTTATTAATCTTATTAATATTAATTAAGCCAATCTACTTTTACGATTGTATCTCATCAATGTGACGTTAGAAATGTTTTAAAAACTATATTTGACAAAACTGCAGCAACACATCATTGTGTGCAGTAGCTTTGCTAGAAATTTTATTTTCAATAGGTGCAGTTATTTTCGATTGTTCTATGATGTCAACTTATATGGATTGATAAATGCGTAAATATTAGTTAAGTTTACCTATACTTGCAATTTAGTACTCCTTTATTTTAACAATGTGAGATTTTAATTATTAGTATTTTATGTTGGAAGTTGACTAAACCTTGACTAAATATATTATATATTATGCGTCTTAGTATCAATTTTTTCATATGAACTCAGTCCTGCTAGTGTTACATTGATATTATCTTTTGGAAACATTGTATTACCTAATTTACAGATGGTTAATGTCATCTGGCTCATAATTTTGTATTTTAAGCATATTAATAATGTGTAGAATAACAATCATGTTATTGATAGTGTAACAAACGGTTGGCTCTGTTGAATTTTACTTTCGCAAAAAGCTAGAAAAATTGTTTATTGTGACACTTCGCATAAAATGGACCAACGCGATGGACGAAGAATTAATCGCACCGGTGATTGTTAGCTCTTCTTTGCGAAGAAGGAGGCTTGTTGAATTGAAACTGTATTATTGTACCGTGATATGTCAACGTTTTTGATTATATAACTATTATTATTATAAACATGTACACCTTTATTGTAGGTATAATGGCTATCCTGCTATGAGCTCTGCTATTGATAAATTAATTTTCTGTATTTTACTTAAAAAATGTATGAATATAACTTGTATTTATCTTTTTAGTGTCCTACTATCTGTGAAATTGATTGTAATTGAGTATCCTTGTTGGTACTTAATGAAAGCGTTTTAGGGAATAGAACTTTTTTAACTGTGAAGGCAACTCAATTTTAAATATTGAATTCTCTAATATTAGGAATAAGCTATGAGAATGTTTCCCGTGTTGGTAAATTATGTTATTGTAATTGTGGTAGTATGTGCATAAATAGCACATAACCATATCTAAAACTTTATGAAAAAGAATTCACGAAATAAAGTTATAGCTATATGTCTGTTTCTATACATAAAGCAAAGAAAAACTGTTTTTTTTCTTTCATGCAAAATAAATGACACAATTTTTCCCCATAGGACACCAACAGCAGACAGCATTGATAATTTTATTCCAAGCCATCGATCAGCACAGTTTATTTAGCATCTACCGATAAAGGAGGTGAAATTCTGGCAAGGTAAATTTTGACCCTTTACATTAAAGTCACAGGAAACTAGATTCATGTACACACTGGTAATATGTCACACTGCCACATCATGTTGTTGTAATAAATTCTCCATCATTCTACCGAGCAATCACCATCACCAGACCACATCAAAATCCATATAAAGCTAGGCTTCACAAAAATTCAACGACACAAAACGTGTGTTTATGCTAAAATGCTATATGGAATTTTTAACTTGATAGTTATCTGTAATTAGTTATTCTAGTCTTTCCTCCATAATAAATTTTTGATGTGTATCTGAGATTACATAAAACGTAAACATGGGAATTTCGTACACTACTCGTAAGATCTATGGATATGACATTTGCACGGATATTTTTTAAAGACAAATACAGGTATACTAAATTATTGGTAATGGTCTTAGTACAAGATATCTAGCTCAGAAGACAGGTTAGGTAATTAATAGTCATAGACCTTGCATTTGGAGGAGTGGCCACTTACATACAATACAATTAGCATAGAAGTATATAGAGGCTAGTACTAGTAATGTAGGTACTATTTAATAGCACATACATACAATACAAAATTGCCATTAACAGCTTAACACTCCACATCTCCTTAAATTTTACTTCATACATCTTAGTAGAGACTGAAACCCTTGAGAAAATAAGTTGCGCGGAATGTATCAGCCCGTAGTACATTACATACATTGCGTGGATTTTTGCACAAAGCACACGAATAGATATATTATAGTTACTAAATAACTGATGAACTCCTGTTTTTTTTAAACTTGTATTAAAGCCAATTAAGCAATGAACTGTTTTACTAATCCTCTGCTTACCAAAGTAGCTAGGTATTTGATTTAATGAGAGTGCATAATGTTTATAAGAACTTGTGCTGAACTTAACGCAAATATGGTATGTAATCACAATAGTAGCATACGAACGAACTCCTTTAAACTGGGGACAAAAATCGATTTCTTCATAAAATGCTTAACTATAATCATACAATGATAATTGAAAAATATAGATTGACTGCTGAATTGAGCTTTTCGCCAAGAAACACCAATAATAATATAAAGCACAGAAAGTAAACAAAACATCATCGCATCAAAATTAACAACTGATTGTGACCTAAACTATACACCTATATTTATAATTTCCATATTACATCAAATATCGCTTTATAACTTTTTCAAAAGAAAATCTCACGTTTTCCTTCCGTATGTACAATCCAAAATCGGTATCTCAGTTATCGCATACAAATCAGACAATGCTTAATTCTCCTTTAGTCAAATTAAACACACCTTGGCATACAAGATTGGTTACTTGGTTAGAATTACGTCTATAATTACTCCTATTCCACTCCATATCTGTTAAACATTATCTTCTAAACTTCTTAGGAAACGCATCATTATCTTTGTCACTTCCACACCATTTTCCATTCAAGTCATTGTACGAAACAATTTTACAGTAACACTGATATTTACGACTTGACAAGCCACACCATACTATTATGCCATGTCATATAATACAATATAGGATTGTTTCTTTGGGCTTCAAATTTTTAACCAATATAAGATAATGCTAATTAACAGGGTTAACTAAATATATATTTAACTTAATAATAACAGAACTAATAGGCAAACAATACATAAGTTTAGAAAAGGTGTGCTTATATGCTACAGATTCAGCAATTTTTTCACTGGTCTTCCTCACCCAGGTTGTGTTTGACCTTTGAAAAGTCGAAGTCTTCACCAGTGCCACGTTTGAAAATGTCCAACACATCCAAGCATGTTGTTTCGAAGTGGGTAGTAGCATCATAAGATGTTGAAATAAACACTTGAGAATTCTTTCCATCCTCCGTTGGCTCAAAGTAATCCGAAACAGTTACAAACCTGTACAGAAGATTTAGATTTTAAAAATACACATAAAAAAGGACTAATATGAAATTATTCGCTTTGAGCACCAAAAAAGGCCTAAATTGTATTTGATTGCTTTAATTCTTACTTCTGCTTGATTGGACCCAATAACGCCAACCCTGGTCTGATTTCCTCCTCTGGGTTGGCTGTCTCAACAGTGGTGGACACCATTGCAACAAACCACCCTTTGGCAGCTACTTGGTGAGTGTAGCTAACCATAGATACATATATATCTGGAAAATAAAATTTTATTAGCCGAAATATCAAGCTTCATTCTTACCATCAATGTAGTAAGGTATAGGAAAGCATAAGGAAAATATTTAGCATTATCAATATGTACTAAATGTACCTGATTTACGGTTGACTTGCTTTTGAGGAATAATGATCTGGGTCGAAAGACCATCTTTGGTGTTGGGAATAGGATGATCAATTAAACAGATGCAACGAATCACCTGCCCAACTTTTTTCACCCTGCTGGAAACGTAAGTTGGGTCACAGTATACCTAGAAATAATTGTTGACGTTGTAGATCATATAAATACAACAGCATAAATTATGCCTGCTATAATAATGTTGCCCAACATAGACAAAATAGAAATATTGAAACAATGACAATAAAAATTATTGATTTTATCGTAGTTTACCTGTTTACACTTAGCTATTTCTTCTCCAGATCGAACGCCAACAACTTTTCCATTCCCATCAACGACTATTTCATCAACCGGCTTATCTAGCATGTACGTTCCGCCATAAATTGCACTAAGACTGTAAACACAAGCAAAACCTGTCAAATGATATTTCCTAAATTGCATACTTTGCGAATTTTCCAATGTTACCGTGCAAATCCTTGCGGAAGTTCTCCAAGCCCATACATAGGGTACAAATACGGACTTTTTCCATACCGCGCCAAGGACTCACTATACAATTTAATACGCCTGATGGTATCAGCAGCAGGCTCTTTTAGGAAATCGTCGTCGCGGTGCAGCGCAAGGGCGTGACCAGTGAAGTCTTGAGTGTTTCCATCTAAACCGAACTTTTCAAATAGCTGCAGAGTGGTTTGAGTCCTTCCATCGAAATCCTTCCAAGTTTTCGGATCTTCTACATTGTATTCTTGAACGTACAACAGAAAGTTCTTGAAACGCCGTTTTTCAAACAGTCCCATTAAATCTGTAAAAAGATAAGACATCAATTAATTGATAATAAGCGTACGCAGGTCTCATATATATAATATTTATCCTCGAGTATTCGAGTCTCGACGAGACCGTCAATCCTATACGACTAACCCGAAGTTAAAGCTTCCTTTTCGTCTGCAGGTACTTTGGAGATCTTCCCTCCCTTGTAGACGTAGCTACCCTCAATAGACTTAAACTCCAAGTAGCGCGTTACACCAGTATGGATGAGCAATTTAACCAACTGGCCATTTGCCATCAAAAACTTTGGTATGAGATCGACATTCCAATCTCGACCACGGCCATAGGTCTCATCGGGTTGAGGAAATTCGAATTTGGAAAACAAATCCTCTAACGGGGTGATTGAGGCGGATTCCCCTCCGTAGTACTTGTTGCGGTCAATATGAAGGACTTTCTTGCCGGACACGGACAGCATTCCACTTAGGATACATTCCTGTAAATATCCATAGGTATATTATTATTTAGTAATTAGTATTACGTGCATTGCACGTTGCACGCCATAAAGATAGTGAATGTGCATTACCATTATCTTAGCATACTTAGTAATTAATTAGCCATAATATTCTCATTGTCATTATTACTTACTAAGATATTTATTAATTGATTCTACCTTGAGTCCAGTTCCGAGAACAATTGCATCATATTCTTCATCCATGGCGTTTACTCTTCGAAAGTTACAAAGGTAATATCAATTGAGGTTTCAAATGTTACGAAGACCGTAGGCAGTTGCTTTCAACTTTCTCTCTGAAATAGGACAAAAGCGTAAAATCAGTGAACCTTTAAGTAAATGGGTTTGTTGCCAAAAATGATTCAGCTTTTTCTTTTTATCAAGGAATGCTCCTAGTAATCTACAGACATTTAAATTTAAAATGTTTTAATTAACACATATAAAACATTGACATTTGCTTGTCAGCTAATCAGCTTTATAGCAATTAAACGGTAATCCTAATTTCCTCATGAAGGTTAAATGGCAGTTAAAGAGCATGTTTACCAATACAGATGTGCACGAAAACACACGCCATTAATAATTACAGAGAAACTTATGTAGCAATTACTGCCTGCTTACAATTCAAAGAACGTCGTTTACGAATACTAGCTCTGTAATTTTATATTTTGTTGTAACATTATTTAGCATATTAAATTACAATTTGTAATTAATAGAAATTAGTCTTTAGGAAGAATCTAAGCCTTAACTAAACATATAAATATGTAGCCAATAGCCATCAATCAACGAAATGTCAATTTGTCACTACGTCACAAAATTATGATCAGCGTAATCTGTCTGTCAGTGCCAAAGTATAAACAGTATAAAGTTGGTACTATTAGTCTAGCCCCAACCAACTAATCGAATCATATGGATGGAACTTTATAACGAATAATATTCATTTCATTTTCATTTCGTAAAAAAAATCTGATCCCCCGCACATATATTATATTCATCTGTACACACGAATTTGCGGTTCGTAGCAAGCAAGGTACTAACATGCTGAAGCGACTTTTTAGACAATTTTTTACCAATTCTTGAACTGGTCACTGGGCGGTGGAAAAGCAAGTTTTAAAATCTGGTTAAAAGGGTAAAAACCAAAAGCAGGTTATTCTCTTTGATTATACTTGTAATGTTGAAAGTAATATGGAAGTATTATAAGACATAATCATAAATTTTCCCTACAGAGGCATTATATACCTGCTTAGTTCTTATAGACATGACATGATTGACAGACAGATTTGGCCAACAGTGCCTGTAAATTTATGCTGCTCTAAGAACTCAATTCATGTCAGATAAAGTGACATTGCAGCTCCTGCTGTTTCACATAGCATTAAAGTAAATCGGTAAGTAAAATAAAAATAATGAAAATAAATGTTTTCTAGTTGACATACCTCCTAATGGAATGAAAACTTATTCTATAGTTGGTGGCTGCTTGCTGTTGGATCCTCCTCTTCTTCTTGTCCGGGGCTGACTATGACTTTGTAGTTGACGTGACGTGACTTTCCTTCAACTTTTCGTCCTCTTCAATTCAGCTCAGTTCTCCTCAGCGGTTCAGTGCTCACATCTACTTTTCCCTGGCAAAAGACAAACCACAAATTGTTAATGCGCTAATGCCAATTACGAATACGAGAACCACAGCACTGTGTTCAAAGCGACGCCAGGACACACTACCGCTTCTGCTCAGAAGATGGCAAAGAAGAAGTATTTTCCTCACAGTAGCTAATACCAATGATGGTCTTCAAGATCACCAGAGATGATCTTTTCAGATTTCGGTTCGGTGTCATTTGCTTTACTACAGTCAGGTCAGGAGTCAGTACAGATTCTCCAATCTATGTATGTAATTATGGGTAATGTGGGAATTTAAGTTAAAAAATTATATGTTGGTTGAATATTGGATAGATAGATTTATTCAACTTATCGTTAGAAACAATTATGAACCGGAGACGAATCCTATTGCTTTAGTATATCTCTATCATAATTTCAATAGTAAAATAAAGTTGACTCTGACCCACAATACACCTAATTAAATCCTCATAAGCACAGAAAGTAACCATGATAAATATTACTGTATATTAATACCGTGTAGCTTGTACCGTGCATACCTATAAAACCGCTTTTACTAAACTGCATCAGCTAGCATTCTAGCACAAACTAATACTGGTCAATCATATTCTTTATGTAAAATTCTATGCGTATCGTACTTATCATCGTCACTTAATTAACTGTGTAAGCAGCCGAATCAAGAACGTTAACGTTCAGTCATTCAGTCAGTGCGTTTATGTGTTATTGATTTCGAAGTTTATGCGATTTAGCAGTTTTTATAAGTAGGTTTTATAAGTGACTACTACCCATCTAAGTATTTAAAATTACCAATGAACATTTTTTGTCTAAGAAAATTGTATTGTTCCTTAAACAGTCGATATGGTTTTGTAAGCGTGTTTTTAGCTAAAAACAATTGTCGTCTCCGGACGAAGAAGGGCCTTTTGGTTGTTAAAATTTTGTTGCCATGTGCGTAAACCAAGGTCATTTCGAAATTTTTGGGGTTAAGGTATACACATGATTATATGCATGCCAAAAATTTAGTTTATGATTGTTGAACACTTACGTAGTTACCGTTGGAAATAAGCGAACAGCAACCGGGTCTTAATAGTTAGCCTATTGCCAGAAGCGAAATTAGCCTACGTCGGAGTGGAAGTTTGCCTACCCCGTAGGAAAATAGCTCGGGCCGTAGTGGAAATTAGCCGAAGTTAGCGGGATGGATGTTAATAAACCTATGCCAAAATTGCCAACATAAGGTAAGTACTCACTTCCAAATTTCCCTGGCGACTATATTCCGAGCTCAAAATTCCGCTGGCATTTCGATCGGTTAAATTTTCGCTCATGGGGGGAGCGAAATTTTAACGTTCACTTGGATTTCATCTAGCAGTACACATTTTTTGCTGCAACTACATTATAGCTTTACTAACGTTGGTAAAGCTATATATTTCCAAACCATTTAGAGAGTTTCTTGTTTCTTGTCTCTTTGTTGGACTAAAGCTGCATAATTGGTTGCCTGAAAGTTGCCCACGTTTTCAGCTGCATTCCGCGGGGGGTCTATATGTTCCTCTTTTCACTCACTGAGTGAAAAGATTGGAATTTCGCCCAGGTGCTAGGTGAAAAGAAAATTTTGATTTCTCTCAGTGGAAAATGGGAAGTGCATGTGTACTGCAGAGTGACATGACAGCAGAATGTTTTTTCCCGCGGGGGAAATTTTGCCTTAGAAACGTCAGTTCATTCACGAAGTGAGTACTAGACGGTAGAAGTGAAAATTAGTCAAAGCCAAAGTGGAACACAGCCGACGTCGAAGTGAAAAATGACCGAACCCAAAGTGGAAATTGGGCCAGGTGGAAATAGATCAGCGAGGAAATTAGCCAAAGCCGAATAGAAAGTAAATGAGGTCTCAAGTTGCAATTTGGCCAAGTGGATTTAGGCCGACTTGGAAGTTGGCCAACTCCGAAACAGAAGTGTAAATTAGCCGACTCCGAAGCCAAATTGGAAACTAGCCAACGCCAAAAACGAAGCGAAACTGAAATCTAGCCAACATTGACGTTGTACCAACCGACATGTATGGTCAAGTACTCGGGTACAGTATAAGTGCATTGTGACCAAACAAAATATTGCTTATATCAATTCGAGGGAAGCATCTGTTCACACGCCTTGAAGTTGGAAGCAGAGTAAATGTGTTCGAAGTAAATTCTGATGTGTATATAGCCTTGTTGCAACTTGAAGGCGCGTGAACAGATGCTAAAACTTTGACATAACAATATTTATATATAATATAACCTATTTTATAATCAAGGCTGCTATATATAGGCTTTCTACTTAGTTATTTTCACTTCGGCATCGGTTGGTTTTCACTTGGGCTTCGGCAATTTCCACTTGGTTAATTTGCCACATCAACTTAGGCTTCGACTGTTTTCCATTTCGGCTTCAGCCTTTCATGCATTCATCGCATCGGTTTGGCTAATTTCCACTTTGGCTACTGTATATACAGTCCGCCGCTTCCTCGCCTCGTAGGCTATTTTTCATCCCGCCACTTCGGCACAGGCTAATTTCCATCCCGCAAACTTCTGCTAAATTCCATACTTCGGCCCTTCGGCTTAGGTTTTTCCCCTCGGTTGACTTCCAGTTGACTTCCAACTCCGGGTGGACAAACTTCCACTACGGCTTAGGCTAACTTTGCTTCGGCGAAGGCTAATTTCCCATACCCGCCCGGTTGCTGTTAATTGGTAATTTGCGAAGGTAACACTGGTAACTGACGATTTGAACGATTATAAATTCAGA
>JABASI010004227.1:0-14493 GCA_019776505.1 Tomocerus nigrus | reverse complement strand
AAACAAGAATTGCAAAACATGTGACACGGCAGTTTTGATAGTCATCTGAAATCCCTAAATCTGGGGAACTGTCCAGTTAACTAACTACCTAAATACATCCTACGTCCAAATGAATTGTATCTTATTCCATTAGAAATTACAAACTGTAAACGCGAAATATGATCGCATCACTACTCACGGTCACGTAATAATAATGAGCATATCGGTTGCTTGCTAATTAAATATGAACATTACCAACAAAAGGTATATAACCACTGATGACTGTAGAATATCCTTCAAAATATAAATATAGGCAAATACTTACATGGATGTTAACTGTAAACAAGTGTAACTTGCAAATACAATGGCCAAGATTATAGTTTACAAATATGTTTACCTAAGTAAATTGTATATTATTGTTCAGCTATTCATAGTAAGTGTAACGCAGTTGCTCTGTATGCTTTTACTATATCTGTCTGTCTGTCCGTCCGTCGTCTGCTCGTCCCTTTTCATGATTACTTTAGAAGGGATTGACATACATCGTTCAACCTCTCTGTGTATCATTTAGAGGACAGTTGTAGGTCGGAGTTCAAAAATGGAATCACTGTGACAAGGTCAACTTGGTCATCTCATGAATGCATTGAGATAAGTGGTTCTTGTACACATACTACTACGGTCTAAAGAAAGACCATACATAAAAATGGAATCAGTTTGTAAAGGTCAACGGGGTCATTCTGAGGTCATCTCACAAATGGAAAGAGATACGCCGCGGTTCAAAACTTTTAAATGCACTAATTTTAGCAGTGTACTATTACCATTGGGTCAGTACTCAGTAGGTCAAGCGTTACTCTGCATAATGTCCGTTTTGTAATGGTTTATTACCTATAGTGTGTGTGTGATGTTATTTAATTTGTCCTGCCCTGTTAGTGTTGAGTTCTGTGAGTATTAAGAAGATACACGAAGATAGAAACTGGTAGGGTTTATATAAAGCATTTATTTTCAAACTTTTATTTCACTTTACATGACAATTTTAATCTTGGAAATTTCATTAAAAAGAGGTTTTAGGTCTCTCTCGGTACCACTTTGCAAGTTTAGGGTGGGTTCGTACAGAAGAAATAAGTTTTACAAGCGCTGGAAAATCGTCCGTTAGACGAATTCCAAAGACAATCTCATAATTTGTGACTAAGTGTTCCACGTACATATCTGCGTATGTTATGCTATCCCCAACAATCCATGTACCTCCTTGCTCCTCCAAAATTTTATTAAATCTTTTGAGGTAGACTTGACTGTCAACTTCGGCGAACTTTTTCAATTGTTCCTTAAATTTCGCTCTATCAGGTCCAAAATATAAAGCCAATAGTGGATATCCCTCTAAAATATAATCATATGATCATAATCATAACAATGATTAAAATAATATTATATTATTTAATATTATATTATACACTGGACAAAACATGGAATGTTTTGCATGGTTATAATAATATAATTGATTTTATTGTGGTATTTCATTTACTGAAAAAATAATCTCTAACAGCCTCGACGATTTGGTCACAACGAAATTGTTCGGCTTCATCCCTTCCAGCTAGACCGAACCTCTCAGCCAATAATCTGGCGATAGCCCACGATTGATTGGCTTTCTTTCCATCAATTTCCACCATAGGCAATTGACCCCATTCCAATTCTAGCTCTAAAATTAGTCGTAAAAGTCAGAAATCATTGTAAGCTTCTAGGAAAATGAAGTATCCGTCATTCTTCCTTATAAAAAAGTCCTTATAATTTAGGCAAGTACATAACTAGTGCGCCATATCTTATCCATCAATGTAGTAACACTTTTAAGAAAACTCCAATTCAAGTGCAAGTAATGTCACTAAATGAAATGTAAAACCGACCGTCCTTCTTCTCTGCTGTCAAACCACCCGTGGAAATTCGTACATCTTCATAGGGTATACCAGAGTAGACAAATAATAACCGAATGGGTTCAGCAACACCACGAGCGTTAAAATACGTAAGTTTGTATTGTGGCATGTTTAAAATGATTTAACAAGAAATATCTGGGATAATAATTCAAAGCGCAACGGCTGGATAATTAGAACTACTGAAGGTGCCCTTTTTATCAAGACTGACAACCCTCAGTGTGAACTCCAGTGGAATAAAATTGCAAAATCGAATGGTTTTATTTGACATGATTATTGATTTGGTTAGGGTTGCAATTTGGGAGAGTGGAACTACGAGAAATAATAATATTAATATCATCATGACTGACCAATGTCTCCTCTCCACTCTCCACATCACAAGTTAGTTTTTAAATAAGAAAAATCGGAGAAACCCTGTGATATGGAAATCTGTTGGTATATATTATTATTTGAAACGTCCATTCTTATAGTTTGAGTAATGTTTGGATCAGAACAGGATATGATCACTATTTATTTGAGTGTAAAATTATGATCTCGGGTTAATGCAATTCAAGCAGGATAGGATAATGCAAATTGCAAAGTGAGCCCATAACAGAATCAAGATCCTCCCAGATCTGACACTTTGACCTTGAATTAGTTATTTTATTGAGTATTTTTCCTTCTAGAATAAATTGTATATCAATTTTTCAGTTATTATTATTATATATTGTGTACGTGCAATGCATCTTGATTGTTATTAGCGCTATAAAAGAAGATATTATAGCAATAAGAAAGGCTTTGGATAAAGTATTTATTTTCAAACTTTTATTTTACTTTAGGTAATAGTGACAATATTAATCTTCGAAAATGTCGCTACAATGGTGTTTTAGGCCTCTCTCGGTACCACTTTGCAAGTTTAGGATGAGTTCGTACAGAAGAAATAAGTTTTGTAAGTGCTGGAAAATCGTGGGTTAGACGAATTCCAAAGATAATCTCATAATGGGTGATTAAATGTTCCATGTACATATCTGCGTATGTTATGCTATCCCCAACAATCCATGTACTACCTTGATCCACCAAAATTTTATTAAATCTCTTAAGGTAGACTTGACTGTCAACTTCGGCGAACTTTTTCAATTGTTCCTGTAATTTGTCACCATCAGCTCCAAAATACAAGCCAAATAACGGATACCCCTCTAAAATCATAATAATAATTAAAATTATATATTGGACAAAACTGGCAATGTTTTGCCTGATAATAATTGCATTGCTTTATTCATTGTCATTTACTGAGGAAAAAGTCTCTAACAGCCTCGACGATTTGGTCACAACGGAATTGTTCGGCTTCATCCTTTCCAGCAAGGCCGAACCTCTTAGCCAATAATCTGGCGATGGCCCATGATTGATTGGCTTTCTTTCCATCAATTTCCAACATAGGCAATTGACCCCATTCCAATTCTAGCTCTAAAATTAGTCGAAACATTCAAAAATCATTCTAAGAAAAGGAAATATTCGTCATTCTAAATATAAAAATCCTTATAGGCAGGTACATAGTTAGTACATACATAATACCAATTGTAACTATAATTCAGAACTATCAATACATAGAAACATTGTTAGAAAGAAATTCCCAATTGAAGTAAGTAATGGAAATGAAATGTAAAAGTGTAAAACCGACCTTCCTTCTTCTGCGCTGTCAAACCACCCATAGGAATGCGTACATCTTCATAGGGTACACCAGAGTAGGCAAATATTAAGCGAATGGGTTCAGTAACACCACGAGCGTTAAAATACGTAAGTTTGTATTGTGGCATGTTTAAAATGATCTAACAAGAAATGCCTGTGGTAATATCAAAGCGCAACTGTTGGATAGTAATTACTGAAGGTACTCTTTTCAATAGACAACCCCAGAGTGTGAACTCCAATAGAATTAATGCAGTGGTTTTATGTGACATGCTTATTGATTTGATTAGGGTTAGAATAATAGCGGGACTGTGGGAAATAATAATATTAACATCATGAGAATCATGGCCGTTCTCCACATCATCACTATAATAATATACAAATCTTACATGTAGTTAACATCACAAAAAGAAAAATCGGAGAAACCCTGGCCTGGCGATTGAAATCTGTAGGTATAATATTTGGAAATTCCATTCTTATAGTTTAGAGATACTGTTTGGGTCAGGTTCAGGACAGGATAGCTATTATATCAGTGTAAAATTATGATCTCGGGTTAATGCAATTCAAGCGGCATATGCAAAGTGAGCCCATTATAGTAACGGAATCAGGAAGTCCATTCCAGATCTGACACTTTGAACTCGAATTAGTTATTTTATTGAACATTTTCCTTCAAGAATGAACACAACCAAATCTCTCTTTGCTGTGTTCTGCCAGGTGTATGCAATGTATTAATTCTTGTGTAAATACAGCGTTTTTCAGCGAAAGAATTCTAGAAAATTTGGGTGGAAGCGTCTGCCACCGTGTACGTAGATGTACTTATGATAGGGAGATTTATCATATTCTGCACTGGTGTTGTACCCTATATATACATTCAAAGTAGCGGGGAATGGTCGTAAGTCGTATATCATAGCTATCGTTTAATCAATCGATTATACCATTTTTGCCTATTGCGTGAAATTGTCTGTCCCTATTTCAGAGATTGTCTCCAACATTCAACCTGTCCGACGAAGAATTTACATCTGCACAATATGATCATTGTGAATATCACCATTCTCCCTTTTTTTCCTAACAGACTAACAGCCAAAGTAAAAGAAAATATTCTGAATTCTTTTGCTGGCATATTATTATGCTCATGTTGCTGGTATGTGTGCAGGCATTATTTACAAAATGCTTTTACTCAATGAATATTTTATGTTTTAGGAAAATGGCGAACTCGCGAACTAATAATAATTGCAAAAATATTGCGTCTCAGTTCGGTACAGTAATGTATATAACGAACGGCAAGCCGGAACAGTATAGCTCGCCCAGTAAGAATACCCGTACACATTTTCGGTACAAATAGTGTACAATATTTATAAATTATTCCTTTTCAGGGTTTTAATAAACAGTTTCAATAACCCATTTTATTTCAAAGCAATATACAGTGTTTTATATTATACTACCTATCAAAACTTTTAAGACATCCCAGGGAAGCAATATGCATGCGACGCTAACAATTTTTTGGAAGCGCAAGAATTTCTTGTGACTATCAAAATCAAAAATAATGGAGCGCGAATTATCTCGGTAACCCGTGGACAAATTTCAACCATTTTGAATAGGGATTGTCACATGCCAATATGCATTGTTTTTGCATAGTTTTCTTAACCTCTGCCAATGCTTTCGGGAGTTATCGTGTTCATAGATAGACGCACGGACAGAAAAATGGGCGAACATAATGTGTGATTCCATAAGCTTCCCTAGCTATGGCGAGCTAAAACAATGCCTTTTATGTGTGAATACATATAGTCGATTGTTTCAGGCTCACCTTTTCACCATTATTTGTGTTAGGTAGGTAAGTACTATAATATTAATCGGAGATACAGAAGTCCCAAGGGAAATGATACGTATCTAGGTTCTTATAAATGTTGGAAAAATTGAAAAGTATCTTGAGAAGTGTACACGACATGTTTTTAATGGTTTTCTGACTTGACTCCATCAAAGGAAATAGCTCTTAAACTACAAATATGTACTTAACAGTTATACAAATCCCTATCTTAATATCTACTATATAAATATATCTAGGTATGTTTGTATAGGTACGGTACAGTAGTAACGAAAAACAAGAAGTGGATTGAATAGGTATTGTGGATATAAACTCAAAGTTTGTAATATAATAATGTGTTTGCTTAGAATCAGAAAATACTTTTTGGAGCGATGGTTGTGGAACGGATAAGCTTGAGTCAATTTCCTCTCCAGAAATCTTTATCTACGTAGGTTTTGAGACTCATTTCCTTTGCGGGGCTTTTGCACATAGTAAAATAGTAGCACTCAATTTCTGAGTAAGAGTAAAACTCGGTAATAGAAGGATTCTGACACAATACGATAGAATTTTTATGTCGACATTCAAAACTTATCAATACTTTTATAACTCCCAGTACAGAAGCGGAGAGTGGATGGAGAGGGAAAGAAAGGCTGTGGTACACCAGCCAAATAAACGAAAATACAAATAGAACTCCATTGTGTATTGTATTGTGCGAATGAAGTATAATCCAGAATAAAAAGAAGGGAAAAGAAAAGGAAAGTTTACTAACACGATGTTCAAAATGAGATACTTTCCTTCAAGTTAGGTAAGTTACCTCCCTACCTACAAAACACTAGGCATCTTACTATTAGAGAGATACTCGGTCGGAAAATCTATATCTAGGGAATAATAACCGCCGTAATAACTGGATTTTATAGGATATTCTGTCCATGTACAGAAAAATTATTAGTATTTTCTATTGAAAGTATGTTATTCTTTACCATCTCTATAACGTGCACGAATATCCCTAATGTATGTATAGCAATTTCTATAATATTTTCATACAATATATCCTCTCTTGTCAACAATGGAGAGGAAACGTTTTCTACAGATGCCACTAATAATGTGGCAATAGAGTTAGCAATAAGAATAACATGCTCATAGTTAACTTTGTAACATGAACTACTAATATTCTTCGGGCAATTTATTCCACGTTGGTCACGGACGCTATTTTCTTGGTAGTGGTAAGTAGTTCGACGTATCAACGTTCGCTGTATGACCATAAATGTGTGTATATCGCGAACAAAAGAAGGCAAGTAGCTGTTTGTTTATTCTTTGCTTTATCCTCTACATTTATCATGTTTGTAAAACTCCCAGCGTGACATCAGTGAAAGCAGTTTCCCTAAATACACCATGGAAAGGCATAAAGTGGAACGCTAAGGTGATTTTTGCAAACTTACGCAAACTCGGTGTTTTCCTTCTCCTCCGTACTTGGCAGAGATTGATGTGCATTGTCAGCAGCGGGGGGTGTGTCGACTTGTTGAAATTGTTGCTGTTGAGGGCCGGTTTGTGGCTTACTGGCAGACTGGAGTCGATTTGACACAGACTCTCCGGCTTGTTGTAGAGTCTGTCGTAGTCTTCCGATAGCCCCCGCTCCCGATGAGTTTGAAGGACTCATCGTCATGAACTGATTGGCATTCAGGTTCTCCGTGTTTGTATTGGAGACCATCTGAGGAAACAATGCACAAAAATTAAATTACGCTGTGACATACACAAAAAATACCAAATTACTTAAACATAATTCAACTCTACATTAGTTCTATCCCGAAAAAAATTCTGTCACGATGCGTTTGTTACAAAAAATATCTTAATAAATCTGAATGTCACAATGCAAATTCTATGCAAACCCGAGCTGTGTTAAGTAAATTGGATTTGTAGAGGGGGAAATCTATATTTTATTCAGCAATAATAGTTCTAATGCTCCTACTATCTTCCATGTGTTACTTATTTACGCCTGTCATTCTTCTTGCATTAAATAACGTCTTATTTCAAGCTAAAAAATGCTCTCTCTCTTTTAGCTTTCTTGTGAAACGTCAGACGGAATCTAATGGATATTGCAGTATGCCTACATAAATGCATGTCATTTCTTTCTCTAGCTCACATTTCCCGTCCAGTTCAACTTTAAAAGTTCTCTACATTTCTAAACTCTACAGACACAATTTGCAATGCTAATTCAACGATGCTTTCTCCGGTCTTCAAATTCACCTTATACATTTTCCACTAAAAACTCGGAATTAAATTGTGAATATTGTGATGTGCATTATAGTGAACGCTGAACGAACTTTCGGCCTATCAACCATTCTATAATCACTGATAAACTCATTAGTAGCATTCTACTTCAATGACATTAGTAATAATATTAATTCCATAATATTCATAGCATTATATAATAGGTTGCAAAGTTTACTACGCATAAAGGATTTTAGATGGCTACAGCAGCACCAATTTTATTAAGTGCACTTGTTTCATGGTTGTGATGCATGTGATACCTAGTTAATATAATTTATATCTGATGAATTAGCAATAAAACGGTTGAGATGCAAGCTAACTGGGGGAAATTGTCTTTGGGGAATTGCCAAAGAAAGAATCTGTCGATCAATATTGTCAGCGTGGTGTAGAGTAGGCAAGTAGGTCAGTGCATCTACCTACCCGATCATATACTCAACTTTTGCAACATTAGTACGTGTATAGCGTTTCTTTGTCATTTCGCGTGTCATCTTATGTCATGTCAGAATGTGTCATGTCACGTCAGCTGGGCTTTCCTTCCAACTCCGCCTATCCGTTTCAATCTTCAAATGTGTCGGTGTCGTTCCGGGAATGGACGGGAACATTCTGACAAACAGCTTTTTCTCCAACGACATGAGTAAAAAGCATTGTATTCGTGATACTGCCTATTGCATAATGCAATTATTTAACACTTCATTTACATCAATTAAAATGTCTAGCTAAGTGCCTCCTTTAACTGACTTTTCTGTACATATTATACATAATATAATAATAACATTATTAGGTTTAATGTGTGCTAACTACTCAACCATCCTATTCGAATACCTACATATTTTATTTGTATTTTTGCTAGATACATTGGGATTTAATAATTCGTCGTAGCTAAGCTTACTATAAAGAAGGTGCACATGCACAGTGAACCTTTGATCTCTTAATTCCTAGAATGTACGTCACAAATATATAACTGATTCTTTGAATGCCCCATACAGAGTAAAACTTAATTGAATTCTGATGGCTTAAGTGGGTGTTCAACAAATAATTAAATCTATTGCATGACACACGTAACAAATATAATTGATCTTCTAATCTGAGGCTAGTGATTATATATTGCTCCCTATAAATTCTACAGTACGACATATTATTTGCGATGGAACAGAGCCCCTATTGCCTTAACTCAGTGTCAAACTAAATAGGTGAAAGCGTAAAGGGAACTTTGCCGCAGAACCAAAGACAGAAATACATATATCTTCACCGAATTGAAAGTCAAAGAGAGATTATAGTGAGGAATTGTGCGGAAAGAAGGAAAAGGGTATCGCTGGGAGGATAACTGGTTAGAATTTCTGATTTCTCAAAGTAGATATAAGCTGTAATATTGTTCATCTTGTAGGTAGGTAGGTATATAGGGCCTATCGTGATATTCGACAGGATGGTTCCCAAACCATAATAATTCGTATTATTTTACCAAGTCCTATTCCAGTACAAGATAATATTATGCCACAAGCAAAGTATTTCATTGTGTTATCAATGTAATAATATGCAATAGTAGTTTATAGTTCCTGTGAAAGCTTGTAGCGTTTATTGTTTTATCGATACTTTCCCTAGAAAATCTTTGGGGCGATGTGATATACACATTTAAAAAAGTTAACTTTAAAAATAGTCGGAAGTCGGAATAGACTTCTCGCTATTTTACTACAATGCTTTCTATTCCTCTTCAAAGTCAAAAATAAAGTAGAGGGACAGCAAGTGAAGTAGTGAAGTCGGAGAGTTATCGAGAAGAAAGTCATGCCGAAGAAGCATTTAACACTATAGGGAGCATTCTGACAGTAATACTATTTGTACGCGTAGTATCTATCTAGTACATGTGATGTGATGCGATGTCACCGTGGTCTGAAAAGATAAGTGTAACGACGACGGCACGACTATTATGTACAATGTACTACCAGCGGAGTTCCTACTTATTTTCTCCCAGAAAGGAAAGACACCAGTCTAGCATGATATTAGAATTCTTCAGATATGGGCGTGTTACCGGGAAAAGTATACTACAATACAAACGATACCTACTTTACTTAGAAAGAAAAAGGCAACAGTTATCTATACTTGTATTGCAATAATTATTATGGCCAACAACAATGAATGAGGTTCGTCGTTCGATTCACCATCAACTTATTGATATGATTAATGATAGTGTGTAAACGATTGGGGTATACATCTATATTCTATAATCCTTAGATATTTACGATATGGAGTAATAATTTTGTGGTCTAGTGGCAGTCTGCTGTATTAACGAATAACTGCTATATTATTGACCAATTAATTCTTTGCAGCAGTGTTTAGGTAAGCATAAATGTCTTTCTGAAGAAATAATTACAAGAATTTCGATTTAAATATTATTCTGCTGTGCACAATGTACTGAAATTGAATTTTCTTTCAATTTTGTTCATAGTATTAGATAGCCCATTTACATGTCGCCTTTAAAATAAGTAAATTGATTTAAATTCGAGATGAAGAACGAATGTTTGGGATAATGGCTGAAAAGAAAGAAGTGGATACGCGTATGACAGAGCAAAAGACCTGTAACAGATGTACATTTTCGTCCAAGGTCCGAGAAAGGATGTGCACTTGTTATCATAAACATGAAACCTCGGAAGAAAGTCTGGGTTGGCCAAGTGAAAAGTGAAGCAGTAAAATGTCATGTGCTACTTGTCTTGTGTCCGCCGATTCGCCCTCAGATTTACTTATTGAGAGAGAGTGTAATGCAGTAATGCTATAGACCCCTCTCTTGCGACTGGGATACTCCCATTTAGTCAGTCACTTGTAGTTGGGTACGGGCAGAATGCTAAATGCTAACAGGGCGCCTTTAGAGAAAGACACGGACAATCGTGTCATGTAGGCCGTGATAACACAGAAAGCCCGGCGATTATGTTAGGCAAAAGAAGTAGAAATGGATACGGTCATCAAAGAGAAGCGTTACCCGAGACTAGTAGTGTTATGTTAGCATAGCACCGATAGTCATTAGACGGCTCGGCTCTTCCTCCTCTTCTCCAACAACCTCTGTGTATGTATCACGGCCTGCCTAGCTATGTGTGTGTATCAGTTCAAGAAACGGAGCAATTCACTACAAAGAAATCCATTACATCCACTCGGACTAACTTTATTGCTGTTGCCTTGCTTAAGTGTTTTTACTTACTTTTCACACAGCTCATGGTGTGAAATAATGTCCTTCCCTGCCCTATCTTCATTTATCACATCCCCATATATAAACTCAACTTTGACTTTTGTGTGGCCACCGTTTTGAATTATGGCACATCTACCACTTTCAAATCCAAGCAAAACTGTCTTTGAATGCCAAGAAGTCCTCGTCATATTAAATGTCCACAAATATTTAATAGTGATCCAGATATCCCAAGAATCATAGAAAATAATATATACTATCATAAATAACCTCCACATGATACTAACAATTTATAGTAATATGGCAGTAGGATATAATATGTATGTAAATAATATAAACTAAAGATTCTTTGACTTCGTTGACCACTTGATTTTTAACGACATCTTTAAGTAGGTCAACGGACACGTCCATGCTCAAATTTTAATGTCCCACTAAAACATTTAATCTAGCATATAAGATCAATAGCTGATCGATAACTAACCCAGGTATCCCTATATACATGAATTCTCGCCTAAACATTTTTAGCCAGGAGAACTTCCATTATTCTACAAAAAGAAGCCTTAAGTATCTGTTTACCCAATAGCCAATAATTTAAGTAATTTGCAACAGGCAGTCTAACAATAAGTATGCTATTTAATTTCGCTGTCTACAAAACATAAAACTCCAAAAGTCATTAAGAATCTAACACATTTACCTATGCAGTTATTTATGTAAGTAGCAGACAGAGACACTATGTAGCATGGTCTTTAGCCTTTGACTCTTTTCTTGTGTATGAAAGCAGTTAGCTGATATACATTTTCTAGCTATTACTTACGGACAGGGAAAACGAGGGTGAAATATCCTTCATGCAAATAGGTACTAACAATTTAACTCACACAGGGATCATAAGATAAACTATAATTTACACGTAGTGCCAACCTGAGTTTTGCATGCGCATTTTGTTCCGTGCAGGAAAGAAAGAAGGGAGCTGACAATGAAATTTAGATTTAGATACATACCCACCCATAAGTGCAACTGAATGTGTAACACAGACGTCTATTTCTAAGAACTGACTATAGGTGACCCAGTGGTTATAAATAGACACACTATGAGAGTAACAAAAGCACTCCATAGCCATGAATGCTTTCTTGAACATTGAGCATTTTCTGTTACTACGATTGGCCAAGTAGCTGAGCAGTTTCATTGTATTTAATCGAAATTTATTCTTCTGACAGTCTGATAATGCGATTTCTGGACAGGAAAATTTATTCATAGTAATCTCACACAGGCCCTCCGGTTGCAATATATTAAATCCTCTTCCTCTTCTTACAATACATTTTTGTTCGTTACCTATAAATCCTTACCTACTTCTCCTTTCGTTTACTACACAAGATGATCTTTCCGCTTTATTATATTCATGGAATCCTAAATTATAAAGGCTTTTGACCTAATAAACATTATTTATACAAAGCTAAATGATTTATGATTAAAGGATACTCACAGTCCTTTTGAACACCAACTGCCCTTCTATAAATAAGCATAATGTTAGTCGAACGAACATTTTTCTAAAGAGATTTCTTTTCTACTACTGACAGCACTGCATTCCAATGGACTTGATTAATGATTTACAAAGATGTCACAATTATTGTTCAGCAAACAGCTAACTAAATATGCAAAAGGGATGACATTGACAACTGTGTTACGTGACGTATGAGTGAAGGATAAACCTTGTATTTATGTTTTAGCCATTTAATACAGTATACGCAGTACCGGACGAGGTGGAATTCATTTTTGCTGTTTTTAGATTGATTAAAGTAGATTCTAAAAAATATTTTTTTAAATAAATAGCATACCTTTTTCATGTACGAGAGGACATTAGTCGGCAACATTTTCATGAGCCGTTAATGCAAATTAGGTCCGTATCACTCCATCTGAAACAAAATGAAGAATAACTGTAAAAAGTGGATCCACATTATACAATTATCATGCCCACAACGAATCTAGCATTATATACATATTTAGTGAACACTAGTTTGAAAATTATTAGTCATGTATGTGGTCAAGATTCTCAAGATAGCATTGCATCAATCATATCAGGAGCATTCATGAGAAATAACGCTTGAGAGAATATTAAATATTCGTGTGGAAAAAACACTTTCGTATAGATTAAAACAGTAATGTGAAGTAAAGACAGGTAATAAGCAACCCCGAATGAATGTTTCTAGGTCTAATATGGTACCACCTACATTTTCATGGAAGTAATTGTATGCATTCAGGAATGACACCCCAAATAATAATATAGGTACCTATGTATTTTCTGAACACATTTTTTAATCGTCATAAATTACTCTTTATACTTAGTCTAATGTCGACATGAGTTAATTGACCACAATCAAATGTATAGAAGTCGAATCACTGCACTTGGAAAGTATTTTTGACAGAATAAAATGTAAGCTGGTATGACGTATGACTTGCTAGTTGTAAATTGTGTATTTTCCGTTGGTGAAATAGTAACACCCGATACTGTCTAAAAAGAGAATGAATTTCCCAGTTAACTTTGCTTTTATAGTTCGTAGTAGAAGGCTAGAAGCAACGAACGATGAAAATTAGGCAATAATTTTTGGTGACATTATTTGCTCACAAAATGGGCGTAAGGCATCAACTACTTATATCTATATAAGCGATATGTAATTGGTTGAAGACTACATAGATACATGGAAAGGGTGTTGTATGAAAAAACCTCCTGAACGTAATTGTACACAGTACCAAATGGACCCTGATAAATCTCCACGTCAAAATAAATCTCCCAGATACACTCTATCGCATGTGTATGCAGAGTACATAGTGTTAGGTAGCTATGTGTTAAAATGTGGGGAGGCCAAATCTTATTTAATTCGGCCAGAGAAAAGCGATAATTCATATTTCCTGTAGACAAACCAAGGCTGTAATTTACTTGCGGAGTTGTGGGTATCTAGAGCTAATAATAAACCACCACACATAAAACAACTAACTTGGAACTGTCGGGTAAAAAGTATTGTGTGACATGAAAGGCAAAGGGCAACTTTTCTAAAATAATTTAAGAAAGATTTCACTTTCTGTTTGTTCCCAACTACGAGTAATACTTTTAGGAATGTAACCGAAGTACCGACATAGATATTACCTATACTGACATAATAATAATCTTATATCAATATATAATATAATAATATATATTTGTATTAAGATTCACTTTTAATTGATATCACTTGTTATTACTTGGAAGGATATGCAGAGATGACATTTAACTTTTCAAATTACTTTCTCCATTTTAGTTGACAGAAGGTAATTGTGATGTTGAAAGCATTTTGAAAACTGGTAATTCAATAAGCGAACGTGGAATAAAAATCATAAAGGTATTTGCTCGTATTATTACGGTTTCTTGCATTATTAGCGAACAAAAGAGAAAAAATCCCTATTTTACTATCAGATGTACTTTACTATTACTGATTACTATATATATGTACAGGGATGTCCAACTATAAGTTCCCATACCGCTTTCACCATGTAAATGACTTTTTTCTCTTTTGACGCCTAAACGCCGTGTACAATTTCTGTGCAAACTGGATGTCTCTGGATGTCTTCGGCAACTTTTCTGGTCGACATGTGCCCACTTAAACGTACAATTTCAGTTCGTTCTTGAATAGAGAGCCTTATTTTGCACAAAAATTTCAATTGCAGAC